>NAOQ01000001.1:0-21381 GCA_002751075.1 Ichthyophonus hoferi
TCGGTGGTCACATCAACCCACTCACCATTACGGCGGGTCTTGAAAGTAACCTTGGGAACAGCCTTGCCTTCAGAAATAGGGAACGCCATTTTAATATAAACTCTAAACAAGAACTTCTGAGGGTTAAAAACTAAAAAAATTCTTTATATAGGCTGGTGCACCTAATGGTGATTGGTTTGCAGAAATTTTAAAACCATTTTAAACTATCCAATAAAATAGCACTGTGCAATACAAGAAAGTTTTGATTTGCCCTTCTGTTTACCATATAAGTATATACCACGCTAGGTTCGAAAATAATATTGCCAAAGTACCTCGGTTGATATTAAAGAGTATCTATTTGTGAATAGGTATTAAATGTTGTATTGGCTATTTTATTGGCCTAAAATATGGCTCACCATAGTTTAAAAATCCAATAAAAAATAATGTCTTATAAATGTTTTGGAACTATTAACACCCCTTCTGTCATGTCATGCAGTTCAGCCCCATAGGCTGTTGATAGCAATACTTGGTGTCCATGCCCGAGATGCGGACGCAGGATGACGTTACACATTTTAACAATCACTTGAGTACGGTGTGACCACATGGTGAACCCATTTTTAACCAAAATTATTAAATTATATATACATATTCACTTACGCATTTAAAATTTTGGGAATCGATATCATTAGGCTTAAATATACAGCTTGTAAATATAGGTGCTTATCTTATTCAATGTTAAACATTGGTGTGGTGTTACAAAGCTGAAAAAAAGCTACCTGTTGAAAAATGGGAGACATTGACTCTACAAATAATTCACGTGTTAAATATGCTTGAAACCGGAGGTGTACAGGTTGCAAAATACAGCTATAGTTTTAGGAACTGCAATGTATGTAACATATCCTGCTGTGGAGTATTAAAGATGGAATGTCGATAAACAAAGATTGTGATTTTGTCGTAGCCAAGCGAAATAAACATAAGTTGGTGTCCTTTAAATATGATACCAAAAATGAGCGCCCTCACCAACTATGGTAGTGGTATAGTTGGTTTCACAGTACTGGTTTGAGGAAGTACAATATATTGAACTATCCAATGCGTGTAACAATTCCAAAAAAGGTTGCGATTTGATGGTTAAATGACGTCATATCCCGTACAAATATATATATTGCTTAAAAAGGAGGTCTTCACATGGATTCTACAACTCTTTATTCAAATGAGTAAGTAAAAGTAACCAGATTGTCACATAGAGTTTCACAGAACTGGTTTCAAAAATACGATATATAGAATTATCCAATGCGCATAGTAACAATTCCAGAAAAGACTGCAATTTTATGGTTAATTAGACGTCATATCTTGCATAATTATATATATATATATATTCAGCTTAATAAGGAGTTCTTGTTTTCACATATGCGCTCTACGATTCATTATTCAAATGCATAAAAAAAAGCAACAAAATAAATAAAATAAATAATAAATAAACAGTGATAATATGAAATAACAACTCCAACAAATATACCAGTGCGATTTAAATCGCACTGGTCAAAACCATAACAATTTCAACAAGTCATCATGATTATAGCAATATCTAGTACTGTGTTAGGACTTTAATTAGTTGGCACCTATAATACTGCTTGAACAATCAATTGACGTTATCAAAGGGTCCATTTAATTATTTAATACCCAACAATGAATATGGGATGTTGATGGCCTCAATACCTGACATATAATGCGTCACTTCCGTTTTATTACAAAATTAAAAACTAACCACATATTTTCAATTTTTTGTTTAGGTATAAAACATTATCTAATTTGATATGATAAAACTGGTGATAAGGATATGAATAGTCGGTCAGCATTTTTAACTATCTTTCTATTCCTTTAATATTTTATTATCTGCCTCGACACATTCTTGGATCCATGCTTGCTTTGTTTTATCATCTCAATATGAAATGAAAGTTCTTGTAATGTTATTATTATTTAAAACTTCTCCTTATATATAAATAGTCATAAATTTATATAAAGCATGAGTATTTTTCTTTTTCTTTTTATTTAGATTGTTATAGAGGCTAAACCTTCATTAAATTATTGACTAGTTTACTTCGCTCTACAGTTCTATATATGGTAATATATCGCAGATATTTGTGCAACATGTGATTGGTTACTATTGTCCATTGCAACTGGTACGGTCTTGTACTAGACTCAGAGTCACAGTTTAATGTGTTGTACAATTGCCTGCCAATCGTAAGTTATGTTATAAATATTAAAATGCGAGAGACGTAAGAGTTCCTTTGTAACCTGTTTAAATATTTTTCATACCATCTCTGTAAAAAACCATTTTTAAAAAAAATGTAGACATTTTTCGTCTTTTAAACCCATAACTGATTTAGGTATATATTTGAATTAATTTTAAAATGCGTATAGATTTCAAATGGACTTCACAGTTTTCTTTCCAGAGATTGCTACCGACGCGCTTTTATTGGAAAAAGCCCCCTTACCGTGCAGTATAGAAACTTGTGTGAATTCGGCCAAAAAATATTTGTATGAGATAACACCAATAGGGCCTGGACTCTAGTCAATGCATTCAAAGCACGTACTTTTCCACCTTGATTTCTAACTACCTGATAAAATGCTATACGAGTAGAACAAATTGGCTGTTACTCGGAAAGGGGTGTAATATTGTGCCTATCGTATTGGTACAGTAAAATTAAAATTATTCCAAGTGTTAAATATGCCTATCAGGTAGCAGAGGTCATTATACACTGTTTGAGGCAGTTCTCCATCAGGAACTGCAAGACGATTGTTATGGTCTGACTGTTGATAAATATTTATCTACATCATGACGATTTATGGAAGTGTGGAGGGGCGCACTTTTCAAGTTCATAGTTGTTAGTAGCGGCACAAATGCCTCTATTTAAATGGAATCCAGCTAAAGTTTAAAGAACCGGGTTAATGCCGGTAAGAGGGTTATGTGGTTGAATGGTTGTTCCGAATTTGGTCATCATGGTCGTAGTCCTTTACCATATAATGTTGGCCTACAAATTCTTAGTAATAGTTAAAACAGAAATATTCAATTAACTTAGGTATTTCTTTATAAGGTTATAATCATTTAATATAATTAGTAATTTGTACTCAAGAAAAATACCTAGTGCAATCTATTGGTGCTCAACGGCAGAGGTCCTGCATATGTTTTGGGGTTCAGATAAAATAACTCGTTGCTTGGGCATTCTGCCTAAGAGAAGTCTTGCTGAATTGCTTAATAATTATTGGAAAGAATAAGTCGAGGCAAGAGCGTCCCGGTGACCTATGTTTCTTTAGAAGAAGAGGAAATACCGAATTCAGGGGCGTTTAAATGTCTTCTTGCATACATGGAGAGCAGATATGTTCAGACATATTTTTATTATGAAGCAAATCAGCAGGACTTGTCTTAGACAGGATGCCTAAGCAACGAGTTATTTTATCTGAACCCCAAAACATATGCAGGACCTCTGCCGTTGAACACCAATAGATTGCACTAAGCTATTTTTCCAGACGGCATACGCAATAATAACTGCTAATAATATTAAATGATTATAGCTATCTAAAGGAACACTAAATTAATAAAATATTCCTGTTTTAACAATAATAAAAATGTCAGCATTATTGTACTCCTTGCATGCAAAGAGACACGTTAAATTGTTCCTTAATTTGGTATTATCTCTCATTCTAAACGAATATAAGTTACAGGAACGTTCGTATCTCTACTTATTATTCCCAACATGGTTGCAGAGAAAGCTTAAATAGTTTACTATGGTCTCAAAACCTGGTAATTCTATTAAGTCAACAATCTACGAATGCCGAAAACACTTCGCCCCAACCCTATATTCATTCACTGACCTCAACGTGTGGAGAGACGATTTTATTACATCTATACACTGTCTTCAAATCTAAATTTGAACTATCAACATTTTCAGCATCAAAGCCACACTAAGGTAATGTGCAAACAACTGGGCAACATCCACCTACCAGACGCCAGACGCCAGACGCCAGATGCCAGATGCCAGAGGTCAGAGCCCACAACAGAGCCAGAGCCAGAGCCAGAGCCAGAGCTAATGCAAGCAGGAACATTTAACATACAGTTTGGTCAGGTGTCTTGCATTTTTTATTATTGGGTATCAGGCCACGGTCACGTCTGAAAGCCATCAGGAATTATCTAGTTCATTTAGTGAGCCACAAGCCTACAGCTAAGTAGTCACCATGTTAAGGTTCTTTTCATGTTCCTTTTTCATATTTTTTATGCCATAGTTAAAACAAGTCCGTCTAGACCAAGGGAAAGTGCTAAAACAGGAATGTTTTATTAATTTGGGATTTTATTTATGTAGTTATAATCATTAAATATTATTAGCAATTATTATTACAATTGTGTTCAGGAAAAATAGAAAGTCATGATGATCGATCAAAATTAAACCAGCCAATGGCAGAGGCCCTGTGACTAGATTGTAAGTCAGTTCAGATCATACATTTTGGGGTTCAGATAGTACATAATTTAGACATTTTGCCTAAGACAAGTCCTGCTGACTTGTTTAATAATAAAAATGTATCAGTGCATATCTGTACTCCATGTACGTAAAGGGACACGTTAAAATGCCCCTTAATTCTGTATTCTCTCTCCTGCTAAACAAACATAACTCACAGGAGCGCTCGTGTATCTACTTATTATTCCCATCAATTAGATAGAGAAATGCAATTGTAGCACCTTCATGGTAGAAAATAACCAGGAAATATAAGCAATAACCTCTTAGAAGATATAAAATTTGTGCTATAAGGATAGCTGTAAAACAATGTTAATATATGTATACCAGTCATAAAGATGTAACTTTATTTCCATTTAGAACCTGTCTTAGCTAAAGAGCATTGCAAAACATTTCTAACTCCAGGGTTTACATCTTTCAATAATGAATAGCTAATTAAATAATATTTTTTAATATACGCATATTGACCTCCTCAGTTTGAGATATACTGCAAATTATTGATTTGATACTGGGATCAACAAGACAATGATCATTGCTGCTGAAATATCAGTTTCATTCTATGCTCAAAAAAGAGAGTTTGCTTTGCAAATATTTTGCCAGTCCGATACAAATAAGATTTAAACTCCAAGCCAGCACATACGTAAAACAGATAACGTACTCTAATGATTTTTATCAAAGGCCTCAAATGCTAGTTTGACACCAAGCTAGTTATTGAGCATCATATTGCAAACCAAAGTGTTGATCGGACTTGAACTATTTTGGTTTAACTGGTTTGGACTATTGCATTCTAGTGCGTAGCATTTTGACAATATTGAATGTGTACTTTACCTTTCAAATTACTATTTATCAAAATCTTTATATACAATCACTGAATCGCTTAAAATAATAAAATATCAATTTATAGGAAGAGTGCAACCGGGCCGAATATAATTGCTGTAATGTGACGATACGTCGTTGAATATTTTCTTTTTGTAGGTAATGATCTACTTCGACAATCGGACCCATTCAGATTTAGGGGCTGTACGAATGATGAAGTGGGTCTGAGCTGCCTAAGAAAAGTAATATTATAACAGCTAAAATGACGATATATGAAGAGATGTATGTCACACATTTATGCCATATGGAGATACTGCGATAAACTAATACGGTAGTAGCTACGCCAAGGTATGGAAAAACTGGACTCCAATAGAATGTGACTAGATGGGTCTATGATTGGTTGTTTATCTGATAGACTATTATATCAATAGATAATGTAACTGCTTTTCTTGACTACACGTGGGAAGAGGGTAATAGTAACACCCTTTCGGTATTTATTCATGCATATATCTTCTTTATTGGTTTAGGGCTTGTTCTGTCTTTCTTTCAATATAACTTACCTTCATCTATAATAGTTTGTAACCTAAATGCTGATATCTTGGTGTTGCAAGATCGTTAACTCCGAATGAACACGTAGTTCAAATTGATTTGTTGATACATAGTTTGCTGCACTTATATAGTTTTGGTTATAGATTAAAGATTGGATGGCATAAACAAACTTCTATCTGATTGGTTTATCCGTCAGGGAAATGTATACCTAATCAGAAAAACAACCCCTAATGTGATAAGAATTAGTCTAGGGAGAAAAAACTATTATCATGTAAACTAAATGAACAGATTTTTAGGTCAGCTGTGATTCCAATTTACAATATTACATATGGCATATGGTAATCCAGCACTAAACTACTACAATAAACAATTTTATATATTTGTATATATTAGGAGAATTGTAATATTAAAATGTTATGCAATTATAATGCAGTAAAATTTAACATGTTACCCACTCCTATCACCAATTTACAGCCTTAAGCAAGCCCCAAAGACCTTCCAGTGTTAGTGGGAGAAAATGCAAAAGATTCATCAGATGATAGCAGCAGTGATGACGTACCCCTAAAGCAAGAAATCACAAAAAAACGTTCATGGGAGTGATTAGGATATGAACTCCTGACGATTAGAAGTGGTACCATCCTGCAAACTGACATTCATAGGTGCCGCAAGTCAAAAAAGTCATGCGAATACACAACAAAATGTAATGAATCCATGCGGTGAAAACCAAAATTGCTTTTCTCAATGAGTATACCACTTAGACCTTGGCTAAGCGGCCACCTGTGGGAACTATTGTCCTGTGTAGTCTATGGGTGTTTCACTGCAAACGAGATCACACAGGACAAGCAGTCACCCACAAGGACGTCCTATGACCTTTTATATGTTGTATTAGTCAATACAGATATTTATGATTGGCTCTAAGTTGTTGAACCTAGCTACATTGGTGTTAATTAAAAGTTAGTATTGGCGATCAAACGAAGTAAAAAAGAGAAAGAAAATCAATAATGAAGGACCCACTCACACATATGAGGTATCAGTTGCAAAACTACAAAATTCGTGTAACACACACAAATACTTTTATTTAATTATATGTATGTAATAGCCACATTTTTATTGTAATATCTAATCCACCATGTGCACTCGTACATGATAATTAGTGTTCAGATCTCTCGCTTGTTCAGAACTCGAAGAACTGTTTACTACCATTAAATTGTGACAAGGGTTATTATTTGCATCGTAATATATCACCCCTTACTGATCAATCTCATCATGCAATTTCCACTTTCGCACTCAAGCGAATCAAAGCATCAATTCCTTCTGAAGTAGAACAGAGCCAGTTACCTAGAGAGTCAGTATATCGGCCTTCTATAGAACCTCTACCACAACAACTAAGCCTTAAAGACAGATCCGATCAAGTGACTACTATTACCACTGGTTTAGTGAAACCAATTATTATACGACAATCAATTGGAGACTCTGACCACTGCGGACAAAGCGCTAGAACATCCACAGATTCTGATACTTTATATACACTCTCTTAAACGAAATATAAAAAATATATGCAAAACCCACTCATAAATACATATGGATACTTTGCTGTATCTTCCTGATAGATTCCTTAGCAAATCCTTGCACTTCCAATATATTCAGGTCAATTGCGCCAAATCAATGAAGTTTATACCGCTAAAATTATTAATGAACTTAAACTAGATATGATCACAACAATATATTCATCAAAATACAGTTGCTTGATGCTATTCATATTTTCCTATACTGCCCTCCTCTACATAGAATCGATCAAGTATCTGATACATGTTTGTGGGAATAATTGGAAACGTACTCCTATAGTAACTTTGAGTCTACGCATACATAAACCAATTCACCCGATAGAAACCCACTGGGTCAGTCAAATTTAATTAGACAAGCCGATGCATTCCGGGCCACCTAGCCTATCCCAGAATATAAAACCGCACATGATCCAGAATACAAATATGCTGCAAGCCTTCCCGGATTTACTTAAGGCACTAGGCCACCTAACACACACACATTATCATCCCTGGTGTCATCCGTCATCTTTTCCATCTACTACTCCAGTCATACAACTACATGCTAATGGATGGCCGCTGAGGATGGCTTGGCATGCACACCCATAGCGTAAATGAGCTAAGGAGGCTGTACTCTGATCGGTGTTTTGGGGTGGCTGATTGGTAGCCAATCATATGAGCGAGTGGCTTGAGCGACCGTTTTGCCCCTAACTATTATTGGCCTCGTGTGTGCTTGGTTGTACATGAAACGTGAATTGGCCAGCAGGTACGACAATCTGCCACAATCTGCCACAATCTGCCACAGCTGCTAATAACCCTCAGTATTGGTTAAATACTGCAGCGACGTGCCCAAGGCAGATCCACCAAGCAATAAACCACCTTGATCTGGCAAGGTATATTATATATATGGCTACCTCACACAGTCTCCTGTTTGTGCACACCAGCTTAGGGACTCATGCGAAATATACACGTCACGGGTACAATGAATGTATTCATTTCCCTACTGGGTATACATAGAGTCTTGGGACAGCATCCCACCCCCATGTATAAGGTAGTCGTCCGCATAGCTCTCCTGCGACAGACCGCCACTCATAGTCATGTTGTCAAATTGGGCCAAGGAGGCATCATCCTGGCTCTGGTAAGTGAGGTCTGCCTGACTGGCGCCATCCTGGCTCATCATACCCACACCATCTTGACCAGAATACCCATAACCCCTAGTACCATTCCTGCCGCTTCGTTCTTTTTTAGGACCCTTGTTATTGGAGCGTCTGCCCTGGTTGAGTGAAGGAATAATCCCAGCTGAGGTGTAGGGCTGATAGTAGGCACCCTGTGAGAGAGGGAGGAAGACGGAGGAAGGCATGGGGAGAGAGGAGGTAATGGCTGCAGTCTCGGGCGTAATAAAACCTAGATGATCATGAGTACGGAAGTAATCAGGAGCACATACAGGAGGGAAGGAAGACTGGGTCAAGGGGGCGGCAGTGGATGGGGGAGGTTGAGGCCCTCCCACAGAGCCTGTGGACTCCAGAGGCTGAAGGTCCTGAGTGGTATAGGTCATGGCTGGGACAATGTATCTAGTCCTCATGCGATTAGGACGGGATACTTGCAGACCCGACACCCTTAGGTTGTTGAGAGGGCCTTCAACTAGGCAGTCGTGGTCTTTATAGTAAAGGATCAGTGAGTTCCACAGGGGTTGTTTGGAGAGGATTCTGGCATTGCCTACCACGATGGTACCGTACTTGGCACGGGTTAAAGCCACGTTAAGACGACGGGGGTCGTTAAGGAAGCCAATACCTTGATGCTCGTTACTACGTACACAGGTTACAATAATAAAGTCCTTCTCACGGCCCTATGTGAAAAAAAAAAAAAAGTTGATGAGCACATACATATTGTAGGTGTTAAACGTATAAAAGATGTTGGCAATTTTATTGTAAATACATGTGGACGCAAAAGCACACCTCCGTCACTATAGGCCACACCCCGTGTTTGTTCTATACCTCTCATGTTCAAAAATTAATAATGAAAGCCTACATGTGTGTATCAGAGACAACATCAAACACGTCGATTAATACATATAGGTTAATCATTAACCAAGCATAGTAAAATATAGAATAACATGCAATGATAAATATAGAAGATAGAATGTGAAAGTCTTACGACATGAAGCAATACTACACAGTGTAAGAGGACATTACAACTAGACAAGTTTTCTCATATGCATACAATTATGCACATGCCCGTTTAAATATAGCCCTTGTTTCATGGCATAGACGTATCAAGATAGACACATGCGTGCCATATGGTTATATAATATATAATGTAAATTAATAAATACCTCAAAGGATACCAAAAAGAAGGAAAAATAAATAATATGAACAGAATGATTGAGGTATGCTAAACAAAGCAGAATGTGGAATAGAAGGCTGCCCAGCCATAGTAGGAGTCAAAAGATTAAACAATATTATGAAGATACACAGGGCTACGTATGCATGCACAACTACTTGTATAGGGATAGATAGAGTATAGTATGGTACAGTAGAGTATATAAGGAATCCCAACAAGAGCTAGATAAACACATGAAAGAAAAAAGAATCCTGCACCCACCTGGAAGGCATCTACTGAAGCCACCTCAATGGCCTGGTAGAGTGAGGAAGCCATACTACCGTTGAACTGCATGTATTGCTCAAGATAACTGCGTTGTCCTTCATAGGGGGTAATCACTCCTATCTGGTCTGGCTTCACTCCAGCCTTTAGCAAGCGTGTTACTACCTTCTCGACATTACTAGCCTCCGTGCGGTTGAGATAAGATGTGCCTGGAGAGAATCATTTATTAAAAAATAGTATAATATAGTATAGTATAGTATAGAATAAAGAGATGTTATAAATGAAATCTTGGCGCGGATAGTAATGGAGCTAAGAAGAAAATAAAAAAAGATGGTATACTATTGTTATTATTCCTATTGCTGTTATTTTTTTTTATTACCACTGCTACTATTATTATTACAGGAAGAAGTAAAGGGTGGTTGGGGAGAGAAGAGTAATGTAAGTAGAGTAGAAAAACATAGGTCTAACCTATAGAATCATTATGTATAAGCACTAAGAATAACTTACCGGATGAAGATATTTCCTCCTGTCCTACAGTATAGTAGAAGAACATAGGCACCTTAGGGGAAGGCCAGGGAAAATCATAGTCGGTCTCCCTCTCCATCTCACTTACACCATTTTGTAGTGTCCCTTCGTAGAACATGTCGGAACTGAACTGGGCTAGCTTAGGGTGCATACGGTACTGGACCTAGATACAAGGGAGGAGTTAAACAACCACTCATTGGGTATTACATTGGTGTTATTGATGTCATCTATCAACTATATCATCACACGCTCTTCTTCTTTCTATCTCACGCATTCTTACTCTTTCTCTCTCTTTCGCTTCTCTAATTCAACTCTATTATAAAACTACAACATATCTAGACAATAACACCAATATTACTTATAAATATCGTCACTTAGACCCAATACATTATTAATGTCTTTCCCTACTCTGCCAAACTTACAGCATCAATACCACCAATTGTATATATACAGACTTGACAAAGTGAAACGAACAATGGGATTAATATAGAAATGGAGAGAAGGGCAAGAAAAAAAACCCCATGAGATATATCAGGCTGAACGGCGTTATGTATCCATAATAGAAAGATGTTGTGTCAATGTATACATTGAAATATACATGATCATAATATCATAATACATACATAATGCATAGAGTAATAGATTTACAGCTCCTACCTGCAGACGGATCGGTCTAATACCCAATACAATCAGTCTCTCAAACAAAGACTGGGAGAGGCCAGCCTTGGCGGCCTTCTTGCACATAATCACCGGGCCTAGTTGACAGTGGTCCCCTACCATTACCACCTGGCGGGCCCCCATCACTACTGGAATCATACACTCAGGCTCGGCAGATTGGGTACTTTCGTCAATCAGCACGTGACGGAACCTGAGAAAGAGGATAGGCAGGATAGGCAGGCATGCAAGGTCAGAATTTAAACGAATGCACACAGGCTTACAAGCTACAGATAGAGTAAAACAACGCTTCTAAAAAGGTTTGGCCAACATGCATGTCTAAAGGACTTGTGTATGAAGTGTTGTAGTGTTGTAGGCTAAGAGCACTAGTCCTTATATTAGTGTGAACTACACTGACTTCAAGGACCACGATGGAAGGAAGGGAGACAGGCAGAACAACTACAACCACAACCACAACTACTCTACTTTCACTCATTAAAACATACCTCATGCCTGCCAATCGCGAGTCTCCAGCTCCTACGCATGTACAGCAAACGACATCAGCAGCCTTAAGCAAGTCCCTCTCTGCCTGTCTGGCTAATGCATTGTATCTCTTTTCATCCGAGGATGATAACTCCCCCAGTTCCTCCTTCAATTGTTGTAGTTTAGCTAGTTCAGTGCTACCTACTCCTGCTTGTTGTACCTGGGTATTTGCCACATATTATTAATATAGTATATATAGTATATATATATACTATGCTATAAAAACTATACTACATTATACTATACTACACTAAAATATACCCTATGTATTATATATACTATGCTTTATAAACTATATTACATTATAATATACTTCTTCAGGACCCTTTCTTCTTGCAACAACAGTGACCATGTTACACAATAAAATCATTAGAATCTACAGTGCTGCATCCTACTATATAAAGATGAATCTAGAGAGTGGTAATAATTCATATGATGTCTTAGACACCCTATACGCCCTATATGGGCACCAATGAAGTATCAATGGATGTAAATTAATCATCATATCATACATATGTATATACATGCATCCATCCATTACCTCGTTCACTAGAATAAACCATATCATGATATTAACCTTACCCACTAATCCTCCCTTAATAATAAAACTTATAAGACCCTATTATATGCATGCACTTGTAGTTCTTTTTACAACACTTATAGTCCTTACCAATCATATTGATTATCGTGTAATAACATGTAACCAATGAAATATAGTACCAAAAAAATTATTTATTAAATATGCCATATCTCTACCTTAATTAACTATTTTTTTTTGAAAACTCTCCCCTATTGCATATATATATTACTGTATTATACTATACCCCCCCATCCACCCCACCCACCCACCTGACTATGCAGGGTCAAGAACTGTACGGAGGACTCTATATCCTCTCGGCTCTTAGCTGCTACCCTGACCACCTTTAGACCTGTCCTATGAATCTTCTCAGTCAGTTGGTCCACGGCGATATTAGACGGGGCACACACTAAAACTTGGGCACTGTTTTGCTTGGCCATATGATATACAATAGAGGCACTGGTTACTGTCTTGCCAGTACCAGGTGGGCCTTGGATAAGAGAAAGGGGTTTCTGAAGAACTGTCTTCACAGCATATACCTAGGAGAGGGAAGAGGGGGAGGGGATGTATGTGATATGATGACGTAGCTGTATGTTAGAGCCAATAGAAAGAAACAAAGAGAGTATACATGTGCACCTATATTTGTCCTTGCGATTGGTCAATGCATTACAACCTGTAGAAGAGTATGCACGGCACCAATCAAACCCGACCAAGTATTCTGTATCGTAGCTATGTATAGCTATATATAGCAAAACGCCATCATGGAAGGATGTATCTTAAACTACTATTCCTCTTATTATTATTATTATTACCATTACGATGAACTAGGACTCATATAATAAGCATATAGGTACATACAAACTACAGAACAAATACATAGACAAAGTTCATACCTGTGAATGATTCAGCTCAGGCAAATTAGGTGCAGAAAATCGTTTAGGTAACACAACCTTCAACATTTGTTCCTCTACTTCGTGACCTAACAGGCGATGATATATATAGGCGCTAGCACTGGTATCATCTACAGCAAATGTTTTTAGTGCATTTTGCATACGATCATAGGATGTGGACTTCCACACAAAGTCTACACTGAAGTTGTGGGTGCATTCGATTGGCACACCAGCGTTGCTACGCAGCTCCAATCCTACCTGGAGATGATTGAAAGATAGTATATGGTTATGCGTGAATATTGGTGGTGGGTGGGGTGAACAATGGAATATATAGCATAACTATATATATATATTATGGTGTGGTTAACACCAGTATCTATCTTTCGCATGCTGGCAAGGTCTGGTAAACCAATCCAAAAATCCCACCACGTCTTAATTAAGAACTTTTATAACCATATTCTTTAGTTTTAGCTAGCAGCGTTACGTAGATAGGTGTAGTGCGGTCGAAAAGAAGAAAGGAAAAAAAGAAACAAAAAAATGAGAGAAAGAGAGCAAAGTACGAAACATGCGATACATATATATAAATATATAACAGTCGGCACCTCTTCTCCAAAGTTAGATGGGACCTTAACCACGTGTCCCACTCCCTCCCAGGGCCTATGCATCTCTCCAGTGTACCGTAATTTCAGCTCGTCTCCTGCCATGATTCGTAGTTCATCACGTGATGTCATACTGAAATAGGCCACTCGTTTCTTATTCAGGCCCATATCCCATCGTACAACAATATTGCTCTGGGTTTGTGCTTCCTACGGGTGTGTGTCCGTGTGGTATGATATATAAGAGAAAGGTGGTTAGGTAGTTATAGTTAGTTACCACACGTTAGATTAGAGCAAATTGTTTGTTTTTTCTTCCATTATTTTATTATTTCACCCCACATATCATATATCTCAGTTTCTACTGTATTTCCCTCATTCCTGCTATGTATTCCTTTACAGATATACGGATGAATAGGCATGGTAAAGAAAGAGAGAAAAGAGAATGAAAGTAAAAATAGTAGGAAAAGAAATATAAAAAAGAAAAATATATAGGTATACCGATCAAGGGAAGGAAAAAAGAGAGACATATATAGGGAGAAAGTATATATCTTTCTCTCGTATAATTACCTATGCAAAAAACAACAACTATGCACTATACACTATATAACGTACAATGATTTCCTCTCTTACTATCCAATCATTACAGTGAACCGGACACATGTCCGCCCATCCATAATATGATTAATAAAATGGATGTAAGCCGTAAGGTCATACGACCATGAACCAGTGAATGTGATAAGAATACATCAATGGGTGCATAGAGACGCATATGTATCAAAGATAATGAAAGAGAATAAGAAAGAATAAACCAATCAGTGATAAGGAATAAAAAACATAATATAAAAATAGCAGTAACTGGTAGTGAAAGTACACATTAAAAGGTATAGTAATAACCAAAAGAACTCATAACTAGGTACAATAGATCAAAAATAGATGGCTTGCAAGTAAAGAATAATACAAGCACGGGAGAAAACATAGCAACTGTAATAATGAATATTATATTTATAATAAAAGGTAGCATAAACATCATAACAACAAAACAGAAGTACAGTAATACAGCTGTAATAATGCTTATTACGTATGCAAACAGAAAAAGGGAGAGGGAGATAGAGAGGATAATCTACAGTACTAGGACCTTGTATCTCTAATCGGGAACTTAAAAACATGATTATAATAAAAGACAAAGACAAACATTATAACAACCATTCCGAGGTATACCACAACACTACAGCATCATTTAGCCAGTCAAATACACACACCTTCATGCGCTTATCATAATCTGCCTCTAGCTTCACCAAGGGTCCAAATATATTCTGGTATTGGTAAGCATCCTCGTACCGCAGAAGTACAGGTTGGGGTTCTTCGTCAACCCCTGGCTTCTCTAGGTCACCAATCTGTAATCACACATAATTAGAAGGAGATGGGCATAGGGTAGGAAAGGGGTATAGGGTACGGAGTCTCTAGAAAAAAGGTGACGGCTGGATAAAGTGGTGTAAACTGTGATATATGCGACTGGATAGTTAAATGTCATAAAAGCAGTTGGATCCATAAGTAAATACATGAACAAGTGTATTAGCTTAATATGGAAGGATGTATGGGGTTATAAGGAGGAGGCGAGAAATGGGGGTTAAAGGTAATAGTAAAAGAGATGAGAGGAGAGAGAAGGAGATATAAAGACACGTAGAGAGAAAGAAACATAGATAGAGAGGTAAAGTGAGGGAGGGGGAGAAAGAGCTGACACCTCTGCCTCAGGTGTGGCCTTCCACAGTTCCTCTAACTTGTTAATTTGTGATGTGCCAATCTGTCGGGCCCTTAGCTGCTCCTGCTCTGTAGGAACCTATGATTGGATAGCAGTCATTATGAGATAACCATTAATCATTGGAGAGAAATAAGTACAGTGTGATCGAGTACCAACTAAGAGTTAGATAGAAACAGATATCTATAGTCAGTGTATGTGCGTGCAATAAAACAAAATAATAAGGAGGTGATGTTATTAATCGTTATGATTAGTAACAATAGATTGGCTAACTGATTAATATAGGTCATAAAATGTGATCATCTCTTCTAAAAAAAAGGTCAAAGGTCCGATCAAAATATCATATCATACACCTATCTCCATAACGTCTGATTAGATAAACATCTCCCAGGCCATTAACTAATAAAAAAAGGGGATTGGGCACTAAAACATAACATAATTGGTCCACGATACCAACAGATGATTGGCTCACAGTAAATATGGATGGTATAGTGGATGATAATAGGATGTACTCTCTCTCTCCCTTCCTCCTCCTTCTTTACACACCTTAACCAACCAGGACAGGAAGCAGCGATCATCAATAAGGGGCAGCCATTGGGTGAGATCCCAGTTGGCATCTTTGGCAAAGCCCTGGCCGGCACAAGGTTGACGACACAGTAAAACCACCACGCTGTCACTCTTGGCAGGAATGAAGCCTAACAGGAACACGTTACGACACCCGCAGTTATAGCATTCTAGCACAGTGTCACCTAGGGGTCCACTAGGGTGTAAGGCCACCTACAGAGAAGGAGGGTATGAGTTGGGGGGAGGTGTGAGAGGAGGTGAGCGTGGGGAGGGAGAATGCAGGAAGGGGAAGTTGAGCGGGAATACCATTAATAGTAGGTGGGGCGAAGCATTATTTATAGAAAGTACGAGATGGTTTAGTTGTGCAGGAGAGAGACACGAATGGCAATGTCTATAGTCATAGGTCCATCTAGGATGGTATGACCATGGATAACATCGGTGAGTTTCTTCAGTGAGTACGTAAATGTAAATATAAGTCTACCATTATATATATTACGTACTGTATTAGGTAGGTATTCAATGGCTTAAAAATAGATGCGTAGAATCATAAATCAAAATCACACTGGATAAGAAAATAGTTAATGTGTAGGGGATGGATGATTGAGAATAGATAAAGCATTAAAGAGAAAAGGATAATGAGAATGAAATAAAGAAAACAAGAAAGAGAAAGAAAGAGAGAGAAATGTAGGTAGGAGAAGGTATGTATATGTATAGACCTATGTGGGTATTATTAGGCAATGGTATATTGCATTATATAAAAGTATATGTGAGTGCTTAGGCCTGTAGAGATATATACCTCTCTATGCTTGGCTCGTACAAGGTGGTTAATGATATGAGAGGCTGATGTATTGCCTCTACTATTGCAGAACCATTTATGACAACCAAGGCATCTGACCACGCAGGCCGGGCTATGTACACCACAGTACTGACATGCATGATCAGGGAGGTTCTGGATAAAGTGGGATGGGGCTTAATTAAAAATTATAGCAATAGGTTGCTGTATTGTATTGTATTATCTAGCATTATACTATTTTGTATTATATTCTCCTGAATTAGATTTTCTTATATCATATTGTATCGTATGTACATGTATTACTATAAAAATTAAAAAATATGATTAGAGAAACATACAAAGGAAGAGACCATTGGCTGAAAGAAACCGTAGTATATATAGTAAGAAAACACATATCAACAAAACATTATAACCAGATTACCTAATAAAAGAGCATCGCAATCTATTACCAGATATACATAAAAAAACAAGCAAAAAGAAATTGGTGAAATATAAGTTAGAGGAGAATAGCCAATAAAATAGTGCCATTAACCATTTTAAAAAATTAAAGAATGGATAATAAAACCAGTAACAAAGCCAGAAAACCAAGAGAGAAATACAGAGATACATAGCATGATAGGTATAGTGGATATGCTCTATAAGTGAATATATATATGTGTGTGTACCCATGCACCTTCAGGCGTGCGCACGTTAATGCTAAGAGTGGAATACTATTAGTTGGCAAGTAAAAAGGAAATGTTGGTATACGTAGCATTGTATTGTAAACTATATCATCATTTATGTTTTTCTCTGGTGATGTCACAACAACATGGATTTTTATGTATCAATACACAAATATAGCAAGCTTGTAGCATACCTGTATAACAACGCACACACATAAAATATGAATCTACCAAGGGGCTGCGTATATTTATTTCAAAAAACAAAAAAAAACATGCCTATAGACATCAATCTTGCCATAAATTAGTATATCCATATACCAAAATATAAATGAAAAATGCATCTCACCTTTTGAACAGTGAAGTCTTCTTCGTATGGTTCCTCAAAATTTAGCTCACTCATTCCCTGAGTCAAATCCCCTACCTTCCCATCCATACCACCTCCCTGAGTCATCTGAGTAAGAGAAGACATGGGCCCCATAGAGCCATCAACTTGAGAGGCTTGGGTTTGGGAAGGTTGGGTCTGTGAAGGTAATGTGAAGTCATGGTAATCATAATTACTCCCTTGTGTATCACCACCATAATCATCAAAATCAAGGAACTGAAGCCCTCCTACGTTCCCAACGGGTGGCGGTCCATAATCACTAGACATGTGCGCCATGATGAAAAAAAAAAAAAAAAAACAACTTAAACAAGAACCAGAAATTATATTAAATTATAGTAGGAAAATAAATATTTGACTGTGTTTCAATATTTCTAATAGGTAATAATGGTGTGGGATTATTTGTAAAATCGCGTTAAGGCCCGCCCGCGCATAACATTGAATGTTGATTCACGTGCAAATTAATTTGAATCCAAAAACGCGATATCCTGTGATAGTCTAGGATATCGTAGGAATATTTGGAACTTATTATGAATAATTAATTTATTGGTATGTGATTGCATGCACATCTATTTGTTTTTGGAAATTTTACTTGTCTCCAAACATAAAATATGCATACTCTACTTGAATACCTTACCCTTTGATAGTGTCGGATATCGTAGGAATATTTGAAAATTACCATGAATAATTAATTTATTGGTATGTGATATCATACAAATGTACTTGTTTTCGGGAAATTTTTTTCTCTCCACTCACATAAAATATGCACGTCATATTTCAATACATCATATATCCTCCGTATGTATCAATTGGATTATTACTTCCCAAAAAACCATGGTTTCTCTCACTATGCTTCTTTTCACCCTATCCTAACCCTCTTAACCTTAACTAATAAAAACTACTCAGCTTCAAAAATCACCCCATATACCTAACTACGGCTGCGTACAGCTTTATTCATCTTCCCCATTTTATATAAGCATTAAAACCATACCTCGCATATTCTTTTGACTCATTTTTTATTGGTAAAGTTAGATGACTTTACAAAGGTAACTATTAACGGACAAGCGACATACACCAACTTGATATATAAATTAACTGCCATTTAAATTTCAATACTGAACAGAATAGTAATAAATACACAGAACTCAGTAAAATAAGATAAAACTTTAAACATAATTCATTTGATTCCCAGAAGGAAGGTAGAGATAACGAGGGTCGCCCGTAAAATTGGGTGCGAAATGTTCTATTTTTCCTGTGTAAGTCTCATCTACATTCATATTATATTGATTAGTAGTCTGTGTGGTGGGTAAATGGGAGGTGTAACCAACAGGTGGATTATCTTGAGGTTGTTGTGGCTGATTATTATATAACTTGTAGTAGTTATTAAGGTTTGTGCCTAGCTCATTCACAGACATGCTCTGTGAATTGGCAAGCCATTGCGCATCGGGCTTTTCTACAAGTTCAGGCATTCCTCCACAATCAAACAATCCCGGGTCTGAAGTTGAACGGATAGGAGGGTACTGAAGAATAGACTGAGAGGAAGCATCGGAAAGCATTGAAGTTAGATCATATCCGCGTTCCTCTGTGAGGGCATTGCTGCGCTGTGGGACTACTTGGATGGGACAGCATAATGGATCACTCTCTGCTCTTTGCTTATTAGGCTGGTATATGTTGTGTAGACGTTCTGTAGAAAAGTACGGACTTCTGAGTGGGAATACTGTTGGGCCAAATTTCTGTGTTAAAAAGCATACTAATATTTAAGTAACTTACAGATCGGGATCGTCGTAAGCATAACACAAAAAGTAGAAAATAAAAGCTTATAGAATAAAACGGAAAAAATCAAGGAGCAAGTTCGTAAGCTCTAAGATAAACAACAACGTTAATTTTCCCCCAAATATATTGTTTACCAGTATTTTTCATATTGAGTCAATATTACAGACCTCACCACTAACTCACCTTGGGGTTGCAACTGTTCGGTTGGAAGCTGGATAACTTGGTTTGAACGGCTGGTTGAAGGGCGTTGGTACCAGTTGTAATCGGCAGTTGAAGTGTGTTTAGTTTCAGTCTGCTTTGGATTTTCTAGTACTGCCATGAAATGAATGACGAGTTTCTTATGCTCGGCTGGCTCGTAGTAGCTGCCAATGTAGCTAGGTCCCATGGTTTGTCTCACATGTCGCGTCCTGAATTGATATAATTAGAATACTGAAAGAGAGACCTACGGTGACTAGCACCACAAGATTCCTAGCTATTGAAGAAAAGTCAAATACATGTGAGCGTATGACTCAAAGAACAATAAACAGTAAAAAGGATTTGAATAGCGGAAGAGTAACGTTTAAAATGTAGATTTAGCAACCAAACCTAAGTCAAGTCACCATGTTCACTAGCCCTTATTTTCTAAAAACTCAGCCCACTTACTAAACGTCCAATATTATTTAACAACGTTAACCTACCAAATATGCCTCTCTGTGTTGAATCGTGGACCCGGTTTTGACTTGCATATGATGCAATAAAACTTGATGTGTCCCATGTTGCTGACTCGAAAACGTCACACTATGAATCTCGGCAACTAGGAGCCTCTAAAAGTGAAATTCGTAAGGTTATATAAGGAACGAAAGATATCTGAAAATATGTCAAGTAACTACTGTCGCGTAAAAGCTTTCACACCCAAAAATAACTAGGTAAGAATAATGTAACGTTAGGTTACAATATGACCAAATCAGGAAGTAGAGTCGTTGCTCACTCAGAGGACCATTTCGGTTTTGCTTAATGTAAATAAGAAAAAATAAGATCCATCCATTCCAAAATGAACATAATGTACACGTTCATACACTTATCTGTATGTTTATGACACCCAAAAGAATGTATTCGCGTAATGCACACCACCACTTAAAACAATTTGCATAATGATTGGCCAGTTCTTTTAATTGACTACGTTCAACCGTTTGATTCGATCAATCTCATTAGCTTATCTGTTAGTAGTGGAAAGGGGGACTATGAAATTAGCATTTCTCAAGTAGTTTACTCTTTATCCAGTTTCAATTATTGTTATAAAATTATTTTGTCTGTTCGCCTTTTTTGGGGGGTTTTTTTTTTGTTAAAGCTATGCAATGTTTATACAAATCTATCGATATAATTTTGAATTACTGATATCTGCAGCACGCTGATTAGGAAATTCCGGTGCATCTGCGAATTTTTATTCGCCAATTAAATACCAATCGTCGAGATGAGCAAATCATTGGCAGGCTTTATGCCATAACCCATTGCCCGAACAAAGAAAGAAGAAATGTATGTTACGTATACTACTAACATTGTTCAAATATATTGATCTTATGCAAGTAGATCTGCTGGAAATCATAGCAACTATCATTTTCTCGTAAAATAAATAATCTGTGACACAGGTCCGTAACGTTCGTGTTAAGCCAAGATGATAATCAAATGCATTGTCTGA
>NAOQ01000001.1:21467-33008 GCA_002751075.1 Ichthyophonus hoferi
AGCAAATCATTGGCAGGCTTTATGCCATAACCCATTGCCCGAACAAAGAAAGAAGAAATGTATGTTACGTATACTACTAACATTGTTCAAATATATTGATCTTATGCAAGTAGATCTGCTGGAAATCATAGCAACTATCATTTTCTCGTAAAATAAATAATCTGTGACACAGGTCCGTAACGTTCGTGTTAAGCCAAGATGATAATCAAATGCATTGTGCTAATCAGATTAGATAACTTACATTCATTTAGAAATCTGAGACAAAATTCTTAAGCGGATATAAATGATTATTTTTAACATATGATATTTAAAGGTTTAAGATAGCGTATGAAACGTTCATTCATCAAGAACAAAACAAACATGCGATTAAGATGGCTTACTAGTACGATAACAAATAACGTATCTTCTAATCATCTGTGATGTTTTGCTGATTGCCAGTGCGTAACCTAAGCCGACCTTATGGGGACCTTTGAGCTTATGGAATTGGCATTTTACACCGATTTTTATTGACAGTTTCTCATAAAAATATAAAAAAGACCTCCAATAGTGAATTTAATATTTTTAAATGAGAAATTCATGTATTTTTCTTTTAGAAGACAAATATGTATGTATATATTTTACGTAGATGCTATACAAACAACATTTCGACAATGTGTATCTCCCTGCCCTGAGCCATTGGACGGGGTAGTCCCATTAGCATTTTAATCTGTATTATTATTAGGTAAATATCATAACAGGTTTAGCATGAAAATTAATCTCTATTAGCTGTCATTGGTCAGGACTTTATTTGATAGATAAGCTTGATAGGCTGAGATTGTATTTTAAGATAAACAACTCTTAATTGGTCTAAAAAGTCCACAAAACCTGGCTGTTTCATTTTTGGCATTTAACTTTTCTCCACTTATTAATGCCCTTAAGATATGGATCTGCTGTCAGTAAGATATTATACTTACCTTCAGGTATGGTGCAGATCGCCATGTGACTGACTACACAAGCGTTCACAGATTATGCTTTAGAAAAATATTAATAAAAACTATTACAATTGGCATTTTCTCTAGAACATTATTTTATTAAAAAAGCTAACATTCTTAGGTAGCGTGGATTTTCGATATCCACTCATCATCTTGATTGATAGATAAGCTGGATATGCTGATATTGTATTTAAAGATAAACAACCGTCAGTCTAAGATATATAATCGCTTACTAAAATTAACGTTGTTTATTTTTAAATGACCAAAAAGTAATAACCAAGTTTAATGGATCTTGGACTCAAACTTGGCTGTTCCATTTTTGACATTTAACTTTTCTTCGTCTGTGTATTAATCCATGTAAATGATCTACTGTTTGCAAGTGATGATATCTCTTCATAAGTGAGGGACGTAGATCACCATGTGACTGATTACCCAAGCGTTGGCGTTTTATGCGCGCAAGAAAAATAATAATAATGTGAACTATTATAATTGGTATTTTCTTTAGATCATCAATAATCGAGTAATCTCACATTGATTGCTTTTGCATTTTCTGTATCTTGGGGAATATTCATACACAATGTCACCAGAGTGTAATCCTATGAACAACAAAATCCTGTAGTGTTATAATCTAAATGCATGTACTATTAACCTGCTGCGTATGGAAAATGAATCTGAGAAACCCGTACCTTCAAAAAATACAGAGATGAGAATGTGCATAGATTTGGATACTATTGTGGATATGTTTCAAATGATATGCGTCATACTTATGCATGCCAGCTCCATTAACATAAAATGATTAACGATAGTTGGTTGAACCAATAGCTGATACATTTCTGTTCAACCCACGCAATCTTTTCAGCACCATATTGGGAAAATGAATTCTGTTTATGTTGTGCTGATTAAACTTGCCATAAGCAGTTATACTATTTATCATAATTGATAAGATAATTTGTTGGAACTATTATTGCATTGCGCATGTACGATTATATTGTTTCAATCTGCATATAGTAATAATTTGACACTGCAAGCATAAATCCATGAAACACCAATATTTGTTAACTGAGTATGGTATGTTCCTCATTCTAGGAAATGCCAAGATTGGATTAACGATTGTTAGTATTATGTATATACTAAGGTATAGTTATCTGTTCATGACGTAAACTCTCCAGATAGTGCTCGAACGTGGGGCTTGGCGTCCTAAGGTTTTGGTCAATTTGTGCAATTCCCAATCATTTACTTTTTACGTCCCCACTATATATGATATATTCATCAATAAAATAAAAATAAAAATTCCAAGTCTTATGCATTAATAAAAATTTGCTTTTGCACACGTAAGACAGCATTTTTACGATTAGATATAATCCAGTGTCTTTATGTGTAAATCCAGGGACACGGAAATAACGAATGTATTCGCTGATATGGGGCTATCAGGTGGTTTATATTTGGGATATTACCTGATGACCGTAGATTCCGTCGACTAAGAGCCAATCATTTTGTATTAATTAGGTTCGGGGTGATTGCATGGATACCTTGATAAGACAGGGTGGAACGTCAATGGAATGATGATCATAATATTTTATTGGTCTAAAATATCTTATGGGACAGCTTATGGGTTGCATCATCGAGCAGACCCCAATCAATGGGTTAGTTTCTGTTTTTAGTCGGACGGATAGGATAGAGTATCAAACAAAGACACACAACGTCATAGCATTGTAGAGTTAGAAAGATAAGATCAGAAAAAGATTTGATATCACGTATCGCAAAAGACATCTTCTGTGTTTATTTTATACTAGTGAGGTTTTTTATTTAAATTATGCTTAAAATATTATTAATTAAATTATAATTATAAATGCTACATAATTAAATGCACACTTTTCTTTCATAAGCCGCAGATATTGCTATAGGGATACGAACTTTCTTTAAGAAATAATAATTGCTTATAGCCTTGGAAATGGAATAGTCGGTAGTTAAAGTTGGTCCCATAAATTGGAGTAAAAACTATTTTCCAACAATCCCAGCCTCAAGTTGCCAATCACCATTGACTATCAGATTGTTCAGATATAATCTATATGGCAATCTCATGATAAATATAAAATAGTTTGAGCTATTTTTCGTCTGGGAAAATGGCTCAGCAGCTTTACTCGTGCGATAATTGGTGTGGCTTACGATCGAAAATTCTGGCAACTATAGGGAACGGCTTTTATCATGGCCTGGCATTATTAAATAATGCACACTGAAAATTTTTAATTACATGATGTATTAAAACTGACTTACTGAAGGCAATTAATTGGCAGTCTAATTCTATCCTCCAGTTAACAATCCTTCCTAGTTAATAGTGTAATTAGATAATTAGATATGAAGTATTGGGAATATTTTCTAAACGCGGAACAGTACCAACTTATCTTTATTTATAAAGCGTGGCTTACCAGATTTATTAGTTTAATAGATTTATTAGTTCTGCGGCAACTCTGGCAAGGATGACGTCATAGGTCCAGTTTTTGTAGTCTTTTGAAATCTTATGCATCAGTTTTAAAAATTGCTAATCGCTTTATTCTAAATACTTCTATTGCCTTCTATTTGTTCAATGTATATACAAGATCGCGAGGGTTACCTTTAAAACTACGTGAAGTCGACCTATTCTCTCGACATTATTATTAGTGCATCGTCTAAGGAATAATCCTGGCCAGTGATATTTTCTCTTAGCTCACCTTTGTAAACCATCGCATTATTGGAAAGGACATCACTAATTATTAATTTTGATCTATCTGTCAGTGCTGTGTTATCTACATATATTATGCCTCTAAGCAGTTATTTCTATTTCATAATGCTCTTTTTAAATATATTCCATATATATATATATATATATATATATATATATTCACACCAATACGCTGGTGGTGATAGATAAGCAACGCTCAGACCTTAAGGTAGATTGAGCAGTTAGGCACGATGACTCTTGCAATTACGATAAAGCGAATATAATAATAATAATAATAATAATAATAATACTAATAATAATAATAATAATAATAATAATAATAATAATAATAATAATAATAATAATAATAATAATAATAATAATAATAATCATAATAATAATAATAATAATAATAATAATATAATCTACTTTAAACATGGATCATAACATTTAAAATTTACACTTAATAGATATAGTTGTAATACTGTTTAGGCATTTAGGCATTTACAGTTTTTCTCTGTGGTCATTCTATAGTCTATTGGCTATTATTACAGATCTTTTAAAACTCAAAAATCGCACCTTCTCTTACAAATAAATATTTTAGACCGAGTTAATTTAATAGCTCAACAGTACTTACTTAATATATTGTGGTATTCTTTTCCAGTATATTCTTACCATATTAGGGCAAATAAATCAGATATATCTAGGATAAAGATCCGAGAATTAGAGCACCTATTGAGGAAGAGAAAACTGTGTCCAATAACATTATAACAGTTTGCATCTGTCATGATTCCAACACGTGAGAGAGTAAACATAAAATTTCTATAACGTCCTGATTTTTTGTTGTCTACTAATTCCATCTCCTGCATATGATAAATTTGATTGATCATCCAATTAGAGCACCCAATGCTTATTCTTAGATATAAAACTTTATTAAATCTTCTTTGCAATACTGTTCATCTTTCGCATTGGTCGTTTGCATTTATTTTCCAAGTGGGAATCTAATTCTTATAAACAAATTACCCCCTGCTTCTTCACGTCAACGGAGAGCACCGGCTAGTTTAAATATAAAAACTTTGGTGCTTTTTATTATTGTATTGTAACCTTGGTTTGGTATTTTTGTTAACATAATACACATTACAGATCCACTATTTCACAATTGTAACGTTTTTGTTTATTATACAATGACTAAGGGTAGAGTCAGACCATATACAGCGTTTCCGTAGAATAGTTTTTGTTTAACCAAGAATCTATTAGCAATTGAGCGCACCTAAGAGCAATACATTCTAAATGCGTGAAATGCGTATGCATCTCTTCGTTAAGAGACTAGTAGTATTATGCGTCGGGTCTAAAGGAGGCTTTCTTGTTAAATCGATGACATCTATCATAACTTGTGAAGCGAGTATTTCCCCCGCAGTATATTATTAATAAATATGGATGTTAGATATGTTTATGTTAACGGCTTTATCCAGTTCCTCTTATAGATATCAAGTTTTTGACAGGTTTCCTCATTCTTACCTTTGCGGACCTTGGACTTAAATCTTCTACTATTGTATAATAATGGTATCAAGCTATCTTAATAAAAATAAGAACTTGTGACAGTTTAGGTCCAGGTCCCTGCCTTACCACAGAGACCTCAGTAAATAGATGTTCACCATTCCACATAAGGTCCGTCCTTGGATAAGTTCAAGTTCCTCTTGTATTATGTCCTATGTGACAACATTAGCTTAAATGTCTTCGTCTTCTGAACTTTCAAGTCCACCAATAATTATCTAATCCACAGATTACCGACAACCCCGGTTAACGGTTACGTCAGGGCTCTAACTGCTATCACCTTCTGGTATTGTGTAATATCATATACTAACATATCATGTTATAGATCGGTGTAAGCGTAAAAGCCTCTCTATGATGTTGATACTATGAAGTTCCGCAAGTTGTTATGCTAGTTATACTTGCTTAATTATTATCACAGTCCTGGTCTTATATATATATATATATGGATTTTTTCTTTTTTTCCATAGCCTATTTTATTGACAATAAGTGATATAGGATATTAAGCCGTGTCAGTATTTTTTTTGTAGGATTATCTGAGCAATTGAACTAGTTTAGTTATAAAATCCTGGTTTTCTCAGCACAATTAGTATGGCTGCGAAAATTAATCAAATATCACTTGTGATGATGTCCGGCCTATTTCAATAATTACAGCAGACATGAACCTATGTATTTAATTTTGCAATGCTTCTATCTCCATAGGTTAATATAAATACAAGTTATTTGGGCTGCAGTCAAGAGAAGTACATTATACTATACTATTAACATAAACCTTGGTGTTGTATCTTGAAATCCAAATTCTCAAGTAATAATTCAACAGATAATATATATACCCAAGTGACTAAATACTCCCACTCAGTTATGACGTGCGTAAAATATTTATACAAATACATGTTTGAGTAATTAATTATAAAGCTTATATATAATATTTCATTTTAGTGCAATTGTACATCAATATATATTAAATTAAGCAATATAAGATTTACGTAATGCATATTAGTATGATATAATTGTATATACAAACATACGCCATCTCAATAAATTTATATATACAATTGATAATTCGACTTGACACATCTATAGGGTACTGATTTTAAGTACATTAATAAATGTCATAGAAATTAAATTATTATCTTACTAGAAAAAATGAGATCTTTGCAAATTCAATTACAATACTAAACATGAAATATTTTCCCCCTGATATCCATTTAAATTAATATCAGACATTATAATCTGAGAACTGTATATGAAACTCTAAGTTGCACATTAACAAAGAAATATTTTACATGGACTGCGCATGTGATTCAATCCTGTTGCCCTTTTAAGTTGACAACACTAGGTTGAAAATTAAATTGAAAAAAATTGCTTGCAAAAAAGCATAATTAGATAATAATCTTAGAACCAAGTAAAGAGATAATTAAATTGATAAATACTATGCATAGTGAATAAAACCAAAAACCTATCCTGTAATGTTAATTTGAAAATATTTCAGTGTTAGTAAGTTTTATTATCTCTAATATTACAGAAATTTGGCAATATAAATAACTTTATTTAGTTGGATCTGCCATGAAGGACACTCGACATTACATGCCTTAGAATTCATAGCAGGTTTTTCTAGTCTTTTCCAGCATGCGCTACACATGCATACTCCATATAAATTCCCTTTATAGAAAAAAAGTCACACTTTCCTTGCTATCGGTTGGCGAGGGAATTATTTCCAAAAAATAGCAGATGGACGGAAAATTTTCGATAGACTAAGACTATACAGCAACTCCAACTCAACTATTGTAAATGCAGTACACATTGAACTTTACGTTGTATTTAAATATTTAATTAACACGAATTTATTAAATGCTGTATTTTAGAGGCAGATATATACCAAGATATAAAAGCACATATTTTATTAGTATTTATTAAAGCAGGAATATTTAATTAATTTAGGTACTTCTTTATATCTATATATATAAACATCTAATATTATTAGTAATTATTAATACAAATGTAGTCTGGAAAAATAGTTAATGCAACGCATTAGTGGTAAACCTCAATCCAAGATGATCTGCCAAAAATTGAACCAGTCAAAAGTAAAGATCCTGCAACTATATAACAAGTCATTTCAGATCATATGTTTTGGGGTCCGGATAGCACATTGCTTAGGCATCCTGCCTATGGCACGTCCTGCTGACTTATTTAATAATAAAAATGTGTCTTAGCATATCTGTACTCTGTACATGCAAAGGGGCACGTTTAAACGCTCTTTAATCCTTTAATTTGGTAAAATCTCTCCTTCTAAACAATTATATGATACAGCAACGCTTCTGTCTCTACTTACTATTTCCAACGGTATTTTATTGCTTATTCTGTATTTTTAGATGTACCTAGTTTTTGAATTTCTAGTTATGCTATGTTGACCGGTCTTTTGAAGATATAGTTATAATTATTTAAGTTAAGATGTCTGGGTTGAACTGAGTTTTACTATTGGATACCACTTAAGATAAAATACCCGTATATGACTTAGATCATTTAAAGTTAAGTATCATTAGAACCAAGCCTATAGCGCTTATAACGTTAGTACCTAGAATTAATAGGTCGGTACATACATAGATGTAAGTTACAGTAAAGTTTGAATAGATGATTAAATGTTAATATATTTTAAAAGATATTGTCTTTGTTAACCAAGTAAATAATGCCTGGTTTAGTAGCCATACGTATCTGGTTATAGTTTACATAATTGCAAACATAACTGTTAAAGTTCAATTAATTAATTGTTAAGCCCCACATAGTTTTAGTAGCAGGCTTGATGGTCGCCAACCACACTCAAATCGACTAGATAACAAGAGTCTTCGAACTCAGCCTGGACCAGTATTTTAGTATTATAGAAAGTAATAAACGTTGAATGGATGTTGTTATTATGAAATTGTCTAGCAATATACTTTCCAAAAAGTCAGAACAAGGTGGAAGAAGAGAAGATCTCGTCGTTAACCTTTCTAAGTACGGAAGGCCAGCTTATGAGAAGAAGATTAGACTGGATTTACCTACGAACCATTACGACCAATCTTTTGGTATTGTCAGAGCCCAAGTCTTATTTTCAATAACTATAGTATTGCCAATAAACTCATCCCCATTCTCAATATCTTTTTCATTATATGATAAGTAGGTAGCATTGCTTGCTTATGTTCGCTATGAAATCACTATATTTATTCTTAGTTTGATTCAAGACCGCAACGTCCCATCATCTCAAGGAGAATACCATACAACCGCCATTGTCAGTTACAATGTGTAGCATGGCAGACTGATGCACTGTTCTCACCGCCGTTTGCAACAACTCCTACAAACGCTTAATCAGTCACTGCCGTTTCCACAGCAGGGTCAACCAGGTGACACCTGCGACATGAACAAGATTATCAAGGGCAAGTTTCCCCCTTAGAAAATACAGTCTAGCCGGGCACTAAAGTGCATTTGCAGTAACATTGATGGTCTTCCACGCCTTTTCCTTTTCGGTTTCAAGTTGTTAGTCACGTTTGTTGACTAAGATATTCACTACACGTCTGTTTAATTAATGAAAACAAAACAAAGAAGGACACTCTTCCCAACTTCAAGCAGTTTGCCGCCACTGCGGAGACACCATGCTCTATTTAAGGTCACCACTCTATTCGTTGACCAGGGGCATGAATACTTCTCCTTATTTACCACCTTTAACAAAAGCGGTATTTCTCATCGCATTGCCTTCCCCTACGCACTAAATAGCAATGGTATGTCTGAGTGCATAAACCACCAATTTAAAATTATGTGTTTCAGTTCAGAGAACCATATAAGTATTCCACACTACTGGGATTTTGCAATAACAGCAGCCACCTTTATTCACAGTTTGTCTCTAACAAAGGTAATTTCAAGTAATACGGTTCCCTACGCCCTTTGGACCTGGGGTAGGCACCAGGAGAACTTTGTGTTTTTGTTTGTAATATCATCTACCGCTTAGATGGCGTCAAGAGAGGGAAAAAAAAAACATATTGCCCTTCAATTCTGTAATATTTATTGGTGATTCCAAAGAACCGCAAATCAATGTTATAATGATTAACACTATGAATTGCATATTTACAATTAGAGAGTCATGCAAAACAGAGACCTGATTGCAACAGTTCTTCGTAGGCCTTGGCGATTTATCAACAAAGACAAGAAAATAAAAACAACTTTAGATGGAGTACCTCGTAGATCCATGCGTGGCAATAATAAGATACGTAGGCCGAATATTGAATATTGATTGTTAGAGGGTTTCACTATTTTTACGGGTGAATAACAAGCTCTACTTTAATCCATCTGCTAGAAGATTTCAGAATCAGTGGGATCAGAGGTGTAGCGTTATCTATCATGCTGTCTATAATCTATGACGTTATCTATAATCTTTGACGATGCCTATGTTGCGCTCATTATGAAGTACATTGTAGAACCACCTAGAAGCCAGGAAATGATAAAGTAATCAATCGCTTATTTTTATACATCAAAGATAGGATGTTATAATGATCAATTCTAATTGCACAATAATAAGATGTATCTAATTGATCTATAGAAAATCGAGTGAATCAAATTTTATCTATTTTAAAATATTTAGTATTTCAGGTAGCTACTCTAAAATAATATACTATAGATAATAAGAAAACAGGCATGTTTACCAAAACAAAATTTGTGGTGCTTTTAAATTGTTAGAATAAGCTATTATCAAATTTCACAATAATGGCTAGATTCTGACAGCCCTCCTGAAACTAACTACAATTTAAATTCTACACAATTACAGCGATTTATATCTTCCTTCTTGCTGAACAGTCCTTCAATTCCAGGAGTTCCACAGCGTCGGACCAAACCAGTTCCCAGTTAAGCTTCTAGGAGATAAGGCCAGCATCGTGATGGGTGAGGCTGTAACTCTAGGATCAAGGATGAAACACATGGCGCGTCACAGATGTTTTGTATGAGAGTGTGTCTCTGTGGAAAAAGTAGTACTTGACTACGTCAGGTCAAAGATAAATATAGCTGATATATGTACAAAGGTACTCACTGAAGTAGCATGGCTTAACGCTGTGGAACTCCTGGGAATGAAGGACTGTTCAGCAAGAAGGAAGATATAAATCGCTGTAATTGTGTAGAATTTAAATTGTAGTTAGTTTCAGGAGGGCTATCAGAATCTAGCCATTAATGTGAAATTTGATAATAGCTTATTCTGGTAAATTGTAAATTCTAGATATGATCAATCTGTACAGATTGAACCTGCCGACTCGGCCCAATCCTGGGTCTGCGCAGCTGTGGGCCACGTAGTGTCGGACTGCCCGTAGTACATCCAACGCCTCCAGGATCTCAACAATAGTAATACGGGTACCCCTGATCTGTTGTTCTGCCGAAGTAACCATTTTTCGGCAAATCATGACACGGCAGAATGTAATTGGTTGACAGGGGCGAGCCAGTCACGTGACCTTAACAAAAATGGTATAAGTCTTGATGACTTGTACCCTTTCCGACTCCAGCGCCGTCCTGGGTGACGGTTATTTTAATAAAGCTAGGCCTCTATTGCATGACTCTAGTGCCTGTATTCATGTTACTCTGTATTTTGATAAGTTTTTGCATGGTTCCATTAGGCCAGTTAGCGTTCGAGTGAATTTTGGCAAGGGATCGTACCTGTCAAAATGGTAAGGTTTGGTCTTAGTCAAGGCCCGGGTAAAAAATGTTGTTATGGTCAAGAGATGGATGATGTGATTTTCGTTCCTGGATTACGGAAATCAATCATATCTGGTGTAGTAATTGTGGAAAAAAGGGTTCACCACTAGAGTAGTAGTGAAGACAGAGACTTTTAGGATTTATAATGACATGCGCGGTACGATTTTAGAAGACAGAATGATATATCGTGGGTTGTACATAACGGGCACGTTTGTTTGTCACGTTAACTTGGAGTCCCAAAAACTGCAAGGTACTCCTCATACTGCTTACTATGGAACTGCGTTGTCGATTGGGTCATGCTTGCCTGCCAGTTTTGAAAAAGGTATGTAAGGAATCCCAGATCACTCTTTCCGATAATCCTAAACGGTTGATGTGTGTAGATTGCCCAAAGCCCAATATCAGTACCTCTACTTATCCAGCGCGTGTAGATTTTCCTTCAGGGTTACTGTATAGGGTGTCCATGGACTTGATGGGCCCTTTACCTCCAACAAAACAAATTTTTTGTTATCTTTTGGTTATTGTTGAGTTTTCCCAGTATTGCTGTCTACTCCTTGAATCAAGTCTGCTGTTTTGGCACGGTTCAAATTTTTCAATGAAACGGTGACAAACGCCACCTGA
>NAOQ01000001.1:33499-68237 GCA_002751075.1 Ichthyophonus hoferi
TAGGGTGTCCATGGACTTGATGGGCCCTTTACCTCCAACAAAACAAATTTTTTGTTATCTTTTGGTTATTGTTGAGTTTTCCCAGTATTGCTGTCTACTCCTTGAATCAAGTCTGCTGTTTTGGCACGGTTCAAATTTTTCAATGAAACGGTGACAAACGCCACGGGTACTCACATTCATTCAGCAGCTACTGTCGGAAAATAGTTCTGAGTTTGTATACCCAGTGGACGCGTGCTGGGCCCATAACCCTATTAAATTTCCATGATAATCAAAGCTAGCGTTCTGCACTCTTCCATTTATATCAGATTGATTTTATTATTCTAAGTCGAGACTGATTAATCGATTCCAATTAGAACCAAACACATGTTCAGCTTTTATTTTCGGGCCAATAGCATTGTCGATGCTGCAATTTTATGGAACTTAAAAAGCAAACGTTTGCGTACTTCAGGGATTAGACACGTGGCCATAATTTAATTATAATCTTTTGTTAGTAGTGTATTGTTTACAATATTTGAATATAAAATTAATTTTTTAATATAATAGCCAGGCTAATAATACTTATTTCTTGTTTTAACTCTGGAAAATATTGTTTGAGCAATTAATCCAATTGAATGAGGTACATAGTACATTGGTTAACTAGTTTTAGTCCAGTTCAAGACTTTAATCGCAGGTCAGGTAACTTGGTTTGATTCGCGGTATACCATACAATGGATCTGTCCTACGGTTAAGGTTTAATATCAACAATGTATATATTTTGAATGGAGTTATATGTTGAATAATAGATGGAAAATATTTTCCCTTTAACATCATTTTTTTTGGATGGTGGATCAGTGCATTGGTTCAGCAAGAAAAATAGCGTATGTGCACATGAATCTACTGAAGGCGAGTTTATTGTCCACAACACTTGCACTCGGCAAATACTATACATAGCATTATTGTTGGATTGCCCAGAGATCGATAGCCAGCCAGTCACATTGTATGGGGACAACCAGAGTGCCCCAAAATTACGTGCAAAAAGCTTACTTACTCAAGCAAACCAGACACACGAGTGAGGTGCTGGTATATAAGGGAGGCAATAGACAATCGAGTGATCGTAGTGAGAGGTCCCGACACTACCAAAAGCAGCTGATTCTTTGACGAAGGCCATGGCTAGCCCAGTTTTCCAAACGACCAAAAGTTTATTGAGGTTTTTTTCCACTTAAGTAACACTTTTTCTTTTGTGGGCATAATAGCTTAAACTGATATCAGGTCAAGAGGGAGTAGTGGAACCAAAGTGTTCACAAAACTTTAATTATTCATTTTATTATTATTATTATTTATGGTTATTCACTTTTCGTTCATTACCATATAGAAAAGATTACCTTTCCTAGTTAAATTTGATGTGAAATCTTTTGAACGATCTATGTTACTATTGGTTTGAAGGTTGCCACAAAGATCGATAATTCAATCAATTCATAAAAATAGCCGACATCAATCACACAATCATTAAGATAGTATATATATGTCGATCAATTAGTAGTTGATCAATTTGGATTTATTTGAACGCATGTACCATAAAATTAACATCAATTAGAAAACAATCTATTCCGGAATTTTATATATAATTATGTATTCATATTTTGCCTAGTTTTTAAAAAAGACGATTTAATGAATCCAGAACCTTTACTAGAAGGCTAACCAATTAAGCCTGGTGTCGCTTCTCCTAATCCTAATCGTACTGTAACCATATATCCACAACCACAATTAGATTGTAGTTACTGCATGTACAACACAGTACCTGGTAAGAAATTACAGGCTTTTATAACTTTTGAGCAACAGCGTGAGTTTGAGAAGAAATTATTAGAATTTTTAGTTTGTACATTACCAGACCACAACTTTGAAACAGCACCGGGTATTCCTGATTTTAGTTATAATTCTAGTATAGTTTATACACATCATGTCTCAGCCTTAGTATATGATGCAGCTTAATCTAAATAAAAAACCTTATATACGTGAGCATATTCTTCTAAAGTTCTCAGTCTATTGGCCAGTCTGACACAATATATGTTCTTAGAATAATTAAGATGACGCCAATAAAACTTGGTTAGAATTTGTTATATAGTAGGTCAATTAGCTAATAATATCCCAGGAGTAATATTTAGTCGAACCAATTAGTTAGTACAGGATGTATTTAGAATTTGTCTTTTATGTTATTGGCTACAATCATCCAATGAGTGCTGGCTATTAACTTATTATTTTGATTTGCTAAAATATTAGCCATCTGCGCTCGTTCTAGCGACTTGTCCACAGGCTTCGGGGACCAATTAGGTTTTGTTTATAGGCGACAAAATATAATTGATTAGGATTGGTTAATAATTTATCCAAACTGTGCATTAGGATTGCTATTGCACAATTTGTTTTTACTGTGCTATGTGCAGATGCCTAAATATATAATTATACATTGCCTTTAGTAGTTTTAAAATATTAAAGGTAGTATTTTGATAATACATCTATTGCATTCTTCTAAATTCCCCTTACTGCTATTTTAAGATGTTAGATAACTCTCAATATATATACGTAGCCCATAAAATCTCTTTCTGTGATGTTGAGATCCAAGTATTCGCACTGCACATAGATACTTCAAGCCTAGCCGCACTATAAATAGCCGTAGTACCAGTACAGCTAACTTGGTTAGAATGCTGATCTTAAAATACGTTCCGATGTAGTTGATTGGTGGCTAGGCGGGGCTAAATGCTAACAAACAACTACGAGATTAATCCAATCGTCAACAACTTACAAAATCTATGCAAAATCTAAACACTAAGAAAACAGATTAAGATTAGCAGCCCACCATGAGGCCAGCTTGACTTATATACTCCGTCCTTCCCTACCCACCTCCACCCCGTATGTTGGAATGCTAGATTTCAAACCAATTTTGAAGTCTCAGAGATCAGTTCAAAATATTCAATCAGCACCTTTATTCAGCACATCTAGCAATATTCATTTCTATCATAGAAACCTAAAAATGTTGCTCGGAGATGTACTATGCCGCCTACAGTGCTCCGTGGTATGCCAGGGCCCATATTTAATCAATCTAGATGAAAGGTACCATATGCAAGTTTTAGCAGCCATACCTCCTGATCAAGACGAACAAAGAGGCTTATATGTTTCTTTTCAGCAAGCCAGCAATTAATATACAGCGGACCGCATTAATACGAATTCTAAAGCATCTGTATATTGGCATGGCGCATTTAAACAGAGTTCTTCAGGGATGACACCGCACATTGGGCCTCAAGTACGTCCAAAACCTGTTGTGTCTCCAGAAGGGCTCGGGCTTCGTTCAACCATAATTGTACGATAGTACGCGGCCAACCTTGTAGTTGGTTAACATATCTCGTGGCCTGACAGGAGTAGTACAATAGAAGAAAAAGAAAGAAGAGAAGTCGAAAATGCAGAGAAAAAGAAAAGAGAGGAGGCGGGGTGTATGTATATATTGAGAGAGTATATACTCGGTGATGATAAGAGAGTGGAGAATAAATAAAAATAAACGGTTGGGACAGTATTACTAAACAAGAACAAGAAATAGCAGTTGTGTGGTTATGCCTGCTGTCACACTAAGAGTAGATGTTTACAATATTAAAGCCCGAACCAATCGAAAGGAATAATGCGTTGTGAGTATAGAAAGGTGATTAACATTGTGAAAGATTTCATATTAAGGCACATGGAGGAAGGCAAAAAAGAGGAAAGAAGAGAGAAGAGAGGTCCAGTGGAGGCAATGATGGGGAGAAGGAAACAATTGTAGAAAAATAAAGCCAGTCAAAGTCAATGACCTCAAATACACATGACCGTGTATGTAACCTCTATAGTAAACAAAGACTATTAAATGTGAGACATCAAGCAGAACTGTATAATGATACATAGATAGCTACATGAACATGTATGATACTAGAACAATATATACATTCTTATAATGGAAAGAGACAATGGTGGTATAGCATTGAAGTAATAAAACATTAGGCCAAGTCGATTAGGATTACTGCACTGTATTCATTTGGCTAGCATGAAAAACAATAAAATAGCGTGCATTTTAGAAAATCCAACACACTACTCGATATCATACCATTTCTAGATCCTTATCCTTGAGGGAGTGTTCAGCTAGAGCCATAATCTGATCAGTTTCTTCATGGGTAGAAGGCCCTTTACCAATATCAGCGGATAGCTGTAGATGTAGCTGGTGTTAATAATCTACCTTACCCTCATATACCCTTCGCCCTCTCCTTCTCCATATCTATTGCTGAAATATACATGGTATACCTAGTCAAACTAGGTATATAAGAATCTAGACAAGAATTTCAAAAACGTCTACATCCGCATCTACACATATATCCCCCTATAAAGTCAACCTGTTTCACAGGTCCATCTTAACTTCCCACGCTAAGATAATCCCTGCAATATAAACACTACACTATTGCATACCGATAAGTATATCTATATACATTACCCACCATACATAATCCATCATACATATATAAAATATATATAAATATACAAAACCAATACATGCGCTAACAAAGCAGCATGCAATTCACCTGACTAGGCTGGCGTCTGAATGTAACCATATCCACAATACAGGCCATTACATACGACATGAGGTTACCCCCATCTTCTGGTAGAAGGGCTGCCCTACGTGCTTCTTTCCTTAGCGAAGAAAATTGATTATGAAGGTCATGGAAGCTTGCAATACCTATCTTAAGAGAGGTTGAAAGGGAAAGATTAGATACAGGTATAGATAGGAATAAAAGGGGGAGGATGGTGTGACAAGTTGGTTAGGAACAGATGCGTAAGTGTGTACAGCATCAAATAAAACGGGTTGGAAGATAGGTATTAACAGAGCATTCATTACTATTACTATCAACCATTGCTGATGAAGGTTTATATAGTCATAGTTACACCGGGAAAGTCCGTTACCAACATGTAAGTGCATGGTTTGTTTGGTAGTTTTATACATCTACATATATATACATACATACCTTTATAAGACTTGAAGCTAACTATATAATATACGTTTCGATATGATATGAGCAGGTTCTATTATTCAGTAATACATACTCAATGTTTACCCGTTTACCTAATATAGTAATATACTATCATCCGTATAATAAGAACTTGTTATTAAAAGACTACAGGTGTCTACCATATTACAATATTTATCATATCACATGAATAAACCTTACATCGTAAATGGTAATCAGGCACCGTACGATAACATCACATTATCGAGTACAAAATAACTACGGGGAGACATATTATACATACATACATACATACACTATAAGTATCCCTCCCACAACATTGCCATACTGACCCAGTCAATAAGCGAGGGTATATATATAAATTGTGCACTTAATTTACATTCAAGTGTGCAACACACACACACACACATACACGTACGCATACATGGAGGTGCATTATACGAACCTGTGTCAAAAATAGACTGAGGTAGTTGAGCCACAGCCACTTTGACCAATGGGTCATCGTTATGGCGACATAGCTTGTCCCGAGTGATGTGCAACGGTTTACCAGTGTTGCCTGCCTCCTCTACAATGATCGCACAGGTAGTGTTAGCAAAGGCCACGTGAGGCTTACCTTATAAAGAACTTCTACAACCCGTGTCATAAGACTACATATTATACATCTAGAATTTATGCATGCCTATGTATTGTATCAATGCACCACAGTCGAAACTATAACCAGATCACATGCTTACACCCTCATATTATATATAGATTGAGATAGAGACAACAGGGACACTGTTATAAATAGCGTCATTAAAACCAACAATGAACAATGTCAGGCAAAGAGTAATATACAGAGAGAAAGAAAAACAAATGGCAATATATATACTGCCATACATGCAAAACACACAATAAGTACTTATTCCATACGAAAAGAAGACAAGTAAACCGAGATAAAAGAAAGAAAGAGAAACCAAAATAACTACCAATGAGTGCACGAGTAGCCCACAGACGATGTATGTGCTGATTATTATTGGTGGACTGAACATGACCTTGGAGTAGTCTCTGGATTTCCTATTGAATAAATACAACGTGTTAAATAAATCCCCCCTAAGGCTATACTCTTTACAAAGAATAAAGGAATAGACATTGTAGGAGACTAAAGTAGTGGAGAAGGTAAGGAAATAATGACTAGTTAAGAGAAACAGGAGAAGCGGGAAGAGATGTAAAGGTATATATGATATGATAGCTTCTAAAAAAAGAACCTAGGGCCGAGTAAGCATAGGTAGGTGAAAAAGATAGTTATTAAATAAACATCATGCTTTATCCTTAAAGAAATCATTCTCAGTGTAGGGGATAATGCAACAAGCATATATACAGAAAGGGTAGGTATTAAACACATTCAGACATACAACATAACTCATTTGTGTATGTCTATGTCTAGCTCCAGGTTGCTATAGTGATATCTGAACACTAATATAAAATAAGGCCTAATGCTCGCAGAGATAGGGAAGAAAACAACAATTATTATATAAGGGGAATAGCGTCTATGACACTGGTAACTTCAAAGACTTACAAGGCTACTGGCTATTCTAAAAACAAAAACAAAAAATACAAGTGTAAACAAAGGAACGTGTAGAGATATAAATATAAAACATAGAATATAGATAGATATATACATAGCAGAAATCAATAATAATATAATACGGAAAGAAATAAAGAAATATACAAACAAGAAATTCCAGTGATAGCAATATCAATTAAGATAAAAAATACATTACCAATGATATTAAAGATGTACAATTAAAGTACATAAAGCACACAGCAAGAGGGGAGGAAAGGGGAGTAGGGGAGTGGATACTACCTTCAGTCGCAAATAAAGAGTCTCTAGTGCAAGCATGGCCTGGATTCTCTCTCGACTTACTAGTAACGCAATATCTTTCGAATTGGCTAGAAATGAATATCTATCAGTACTAGGCACATCACTTTATTTCATGAATATACTATACTGACTTATGTTAATTAAAATGATATAATGGTACATAAAGGGTGGCGGGTATACAACACATATATATATCTATACACACCTATATAGACATACGCATAAAAAAAAAAACGAATACACCATAATTACTTTTTTTCACTATAGATACAATGACTATTATTTTAAACCACGGTTTATTAAGAAGGACAATCTACAAAACTTTTAACACCCATTATCAAAAGTACATATTTACGTATACATGTACCCAAATACAATTACTAAGTGACTAAGTGAAAAAAAAAAAAACAACCTAAGATACAAAGATATAGATAGGAATATACCTCTATCTAAATCCATTTACAAACACATATACATACATGAGAAAATATGGGTGTGCCCAATGCAAACCAATAAAGTAAAGAAAAGACAGAAAGAAATAAAGAAAAAAAGTCATAAAGAAATGTACAGATAGATAAAAGAAAAAGGCGAGAACAAACATACATAAGAGATATAATATAGGTGTGTAGGTGTGTATGCAAGTATATGAAGATATATACTTATATATGTGTATTTCCTACCATCAATATATTTTTTCCTCTCTACCTCCAGAGTTTGGCGGTAATAACCGTCGTACAGTCTTTCTAGACGACGCTCAGTTTGTAGTAGTTCTTCATTGTGCTGAGTTCACCCAATCAATAAATACCTCTTGCATCGAATAGATATCTTACCATATATACACAGCAACCAATTTTATCCCTCTCTGTTATTGGTGGCATATCATTGGGGCAAGATATGCTTATAGACAATGTTGTAATATACTTGCAATACCAATTGAAGGTAAATAATTAATGTTAGCAACCAATTAATTAAGAAGTCATTAATTAATATCATCCATTTAGTACTACACCTTTCAAAAAAAAAGTATACAACGAAAATGATTGGTTGTCTTCCCGAAAGTAACAGCCAATAGACACACCTACATTATATAAGAAATCACAGCCTACTGTGCTATACATATGTATATATGCATAGCAACGTTTTAAAGTTTTCAAACTTTACCTCTCTTCTTTTTGACTATTTCCTACACATACTAACTCTACCAACTATTTAAACACACACTAATACCCTATTCTAATCCATCACTCTCGTTAAACACCATCCAATCACGATCACCCAAAGAGGGTGCTCTATTCCTCTACCAGTAGGCTACCTTTGATATGAGAGTAGCTTTTTCTTCTTCTAATCGGACGGAAGATAGCTGTCGTTCTTCGGCCAATAATAGGTCAGCCTGCACTTGAAGCACAGCTAGGCTCTTTTTGAGTTGTGCCTGTAAAGGTGTAGAGATGGAAGTTAATGATACTACTCCAAGGCATATATATAACAGCATAATATAATCAGGACTACTTAGACCACAACGTACTAAAACAAGTAGAATAATAATATGCAAGTCAACCATAACTAATCCAAAAATACCTCTAATACCGAAATAAATAAAAAAACTCAATTTTAAATTATTAAAGCCAAGAGACAATTGGTTCTTCACTGTAATAATAAAATAGTGAGTATATAGTGAGATAGAGCACATAACCAGCCAATACATTGGCCTATAAACACCATACAGCATGATTACGTATATATTACGTATGTATCCTATTTGCACAAACCACAAGAATATAGAATACAAAGAAAATATATTCATATCTGTACCTGTAAATATAAGGTATATAGGGTATGTAGCAGGAGATATAAAGAAAAAGTGCAAGAAAAGTAGGGGCCAAGTGGGACTTACAGTCAATTGACGGTCCTTTTTCTCGAGGGCAGCAGTCATTGCCTGTGTGGCTTTCTCTTCTTGGTGGTGAAGTTGCTGGTATAGCCGTTTGACCTATAACCAGCCCCATTATCCAGTTGTTATTTCTATCTCTGCGCCCTATGAAGGACAACCCAGGTCCCCTTTTATTTACTTATTCATTTATTAACCAATCCAATCACTTTCTCGTCCGCATGATTACTCTCTTTTGTTTTTCCACACCCTTATAACTCATCATTATAGAGACCACATGAAAATAAGGTTGGCGGGCATATATATAAGGTACACCTCTCCCTCTCCTACCTCTTCTGTCAATCCAGTAACAATCACGCTCATGTCCTCGCCCGTCTCTTCAGGATGTGGGGCATTGATTGAACCATCTACTAGTAATATGTAATTAATTGGTAAACCTAAATTGCGTCACACAGCCTCTACAGTAGCCATGGTAACGCCCTTTGCTTACAAGTCTATTTACGCTAACTAGCTACCAATAAAGGAAGCAAATTATCATTTCATGCAGTTAAGTACACTATTATATTCTGCTGAATTACATATTTAGGCCTCGAATTGTCCGCCTAGACAGCCACAGTACCATAATTATGACACCATGTAGTTTAATCATTAAAGAAAACGAAAGCACAAAGGCCCTTGAAGTAAATATAGGCATTAGTCAATATTAATTATATAATTATAAATAAATCATTTAAGCTAGAAAATAAACCTCTTTGGTACATTTATTATAGAAATATAGATCCCATTATGTGTGGCATCCACAATAGATAGTAGTATATAGTACAGGATAGTAATGTGTTATGATCAAGAAATGAGTGTGGTTTACATATGTAGGGGAGTTTTTAGAAAGTGGCATGAAGATAATGCGGGAACAACTACATATCAATGGAGAGAAACAATAATAATAGTGAGGGAGTAGGACAACTAAACAAATAAAAAATAAAAGGGGTAGGTGGATAGGCAGCAATGGAAAATAATATCAATCATTGGGTTAGTATTAGTGTTAGTGTATAGGTGTTATATGAGTGTAAACATATATATATATATTGACAGAATACAAACAAACCTTCATTATTGGTGTCGGGTACTTGATCGGCCTCGACTACGTGTGGTTGCTGTGTTGGTGTTGGGTGATAATAGGTAAGAGAAGAGTGACGGCAGTGTATTTGCAATCGCATAATATAGCAATAGTAGCTAATGTATTGTTGGCAGTCAACATATACATATATATAACCAAGTAAATATGAGTACATTGCTGTGTGGTATAGACGATCACGTGCCCTTTACTCTGAAAATGCAATTGCTTATCATTGCTGATAATCTTGACTCGGGTTAAGGAGGGTATACAGGGATATATAAAAATGGTTTAGAACATAGGTATTGTATGCTGTATGTATGTATATCTCTTTCTGTTCATTTATTATTATTACTATTAATATGATCATGGAAATCTGAACATTTTCTTGTCTTATGTTACGGTTTAGAGATATGTATCAACACCAACTACTTCCCACTCACAGGTCCTACCATCACCAATTACTTTCTCCTTCCACAGTCTCCCTAGTTATAACTCATATTTATGATAGCACACTACCGGCATTATCTCAGTCAGTCAGTCCTTTACACCTACCTTCGCATCCACTGTTTCTACCATATCCTTACTGATTTCCTCTGTGGTTGCAGGAGCTATGATTTCATTCATCTGTGTGTCAATCTCATCCTCAATCTTCTTAATCTTCTCTTCTACTAGTATATTCTCTGTATTCTCCTTTATCTCAGTTTCCAATTCAGCCTCCTTACTATCATGCTCTTTATCTACAGATAATGAATCACTCTCAACATCATCCGCTATTATTCCCACTTCCTTCCCTACTGACTCAGCTGTGATGGCACTACTCTCTAGTATATCCGTGACCTCTTCACCTTCTGTTACCCCTTCATCCTGTGTGCTGTCCTGTCCAATTACTAACTCACTCTCTTTTACTTGTTCCTTACCGTCTACATCAGAGATTAAGGACGTTGCAGCCAATGAGGTGCCATTTTCAGGGCCCATAGGATCAATAAAGCCATCCTTACGGTCCTCAGCAGTTGAGTCCATAGAGTCACTGTCATTGGACTGTATGTTTAGAGGGTCAAGGGATATGAGTGGATCATTAAGAGGTGTAGATGAAAGAGAAGGCAAAGATAAGCCAGGCGGCATTGGCTTGGCAAGGCGTGGGAAAGGCGCGAAGGGTGGATAGTCGTCTATAAGGTCACATAAGGTTTGGGCTCCAGGAATATATTCTTTGAAAGCAGCCCGAAAGGCATTGTCTTTGTTGTCGTGTGTTTTAAGGTAGGCCACAGTGCCCATGAAACCAACAACGGAGACACAGGTAGTTAGCGTGAGTGCTGTTACAAATATAGAACGCTTAGGAGAGGTAGGAGGACGAACACTGTTAAAGTAGGATTATTAGCTAAGAGTTTTAATGCAGCATGATTTGGGTAGTTGCAAGTAAATATATGTATGATGCATGTAATAGGTGATGGACAATCAAAGAAGATATATATATATATATATATATACGTGTTAGTGTGTAGATGAATAGGTACATAAATATAATGAGGATTTCTATCAAATATAGGGGGATATATGCAGTGTGGTATACATTTATAGTATGTCTAAGTAGCCAGAGAGCAGGCATAAGCAGATATATTAGTATATAAGTTAGGTGTAAGTAAGTAGGGTCATATATGAATATCGAGTGAAACCTTTAGCCAGATGGCAACAACCAACCTATTTGCAATGTTATGAGCAAGTCGTCTGGCTGTAGTAAGGCGCTGTGTGATAGTCTGCAGTAAAATGATCTTTATAATCAATGCATTGAAGCTGTTACAAACCAAGATTTAATACATTCCTATATATATTCATAAGGCCAGTAATATGTAGAGTCAAGAGCGTTAATCATTTCTTAGTAGAAATGACACTTTATCATCCCGAAAGACAATGGGAAATAGTGTAAATGGGTAATAGGAGATAGTTTTGGATTAATGTCATTTGAATAGATAGGCTGGTAAGCAGAAAAGACAAGCAATGAAGGAAAAACACATAAATATGAAATAAATGGTTTTAATTTGCTTATTGATTTTACTTAATGTATGAGCGTATATACAAATAATATATATATATATATATATATATGAATATAAATATATAAATATATATATCTTCACAGCAATGAAATTTTTAGATATATATAAAAGAAGATGTCTATATAAATACGTTCGCCAAACTATATTATAGAAAATTCTTACCGGCCTATCCTTGCCCAAACTATTAGTTAGGCATCGCCGAAACTGTAGTGAGAAGGAAGTGTTAGCACGTCAGCCCTGGGTCACACGTTTAGTTCGTTGTAGTCGTTACACAAAGGCATTAACTACAATCTCAAGTTATCAGGTCCATGATAAGCAAATTATAGTCTCGGGTACATGTAGGACGTGTGAATGAATGAAAGGCTTCATGGTATTAAACACAGTACTGGGCCAATAACTTGGAATAGAGTTTAAATGGCCATTGGTTAATTAATGCTCTTAATAGACATACCCAATACAGCTAAACAGAAACTTAAGAAAATTTTGCTCTACGACTCAAAGCACCCGAAACATTGGGTCCATCTACTGCCAATCATACACAATACCTCTCTCTCTATATATATAGGAGGACAATAATATACTTGCAGTTCTCTCAAACTATATCTCACAACTAGCCCTTTTTGACAGCCATATCTTTAAAGCAATTATATAATTTATAAAAGAAACACTCTCAAGTAGTATGTAACCATGGGGGGTATAAATGAAGAATAATATTTGAATTGAATTGTAATAAAGCCGCATTCTATCCAGGACAAATACTAAAAATTAGCGTGAATTGTTAAAAGATATTACAGAAAGACACTGTTATTTTCTTCCACATGCAATATTCAGATGAACCATTAACTATTGTCCTTTTATTTATTCTGCGACAAAACTCGCAGACATATAGCAAGATATAAAGATAAAAAAAGGCAGGATGTGGCGGTGTGACATTAAACTTAAACTCACAATGACTGCTTTTGAAAGCGTTCTCGACTGCCTTTTCAATGCGTGGGACGCATTTGTAAACATAATTACGTTTATAATATAAAAATATCCTCCTAATATACCTATATATCTAAAAATATACTTTAATGCTTCCCAGGGTGGGAGTTACTGAGTAAAGAATACCATAACTTTCAGAATACACATACAAAACATTAATTATTTCATATACATCACCTTGAGCATTTGCTTTGGGAAATATTTTTCAAAGCCCCGTTGTTGTAAAGTATCTGGAAATAGATCCAAATCTTACGAAAATTCATATATATTCATGCAGAATCATAAATTTAAACAATAGCTTACGAAATTTCACATGCTTTTTTCTAAAAATTGGCTCACGAGCCAGAGCAAGGCCCTGGGCAAGAAGGCAATGTATTGTATATAACTCAATTACTCTATTATTTTAGATGGTTTTTTTATATAAAAATTTTTTGCCATAAAAAATTTTTTTTTGCATATAATAAACCTTAAATAAAAAAACATTTGTGAACCAATTTTGAGTTAAAGAAATCATTCATGATGCTCCATAATCTATTATCAAATGGGATACTCCTTTTATTACTATTTAGGGATATTGTACAAAGCAGTGTTTGCTAAATATAGTCTTGTAATAACAAGCCCCATCAGTAGCCATAAACATTTGCAAAATTCTGCTCACTTATATGCTTTTAAGAAAGCTTGACTAACCGATAAATTATTTTACACAGTTAAAATAGTTTTAAAAAACTGTCAAATAATATATTATTACATGTTACTGTTAATAATCATAACTATAACCAAAACCGATGAAAAGAAATTTGTGAGATTTATTTTTGCCATCAGATCTATTCCATTAACATAATGGCTAATCTTAAACTGGTAATTTAAGAGTATTTCTGACCAATGGAAATCATGAAACTCGCGTATAAAAATTACCCAACAATACCTAGTCGAGGGAGCACCGGTATTTCACTAAGTATTGGAAGTATTGAGCAGAATAAAATTATGAAAAACATAGTATTTTGAATTTTGTGTAGAGCTATCTTCGGCTGGACCAGTAGTAGAAAATCCTTAGTGCTGATCCGCTTTCAATAGAAGGCAATGTAATAGCAGGCGTAGATTCTATCTTTAACTGTTTGTTGCGATTGTATTCAGCTATGAGTGCAGGATGTATTCCTGTCTTAATGTGCTTGGGTGCGATAGTGTTTATGGCGCAGTGTGTTCTATCAGCAAGAGGTGCTAAGTTGTTATGTATGTAATGCGTGTTGTTGGACTTGAAGGTAAATAAGCAATTCTTAGTTTTTTTTAGTAGAAAAAAGAGTTTCAGAACTCTGGCACTTATTTTCAATTACTAATATTGATCTAGACAATACCATAAAGATACAATAATTATATAATACGGTGCAATATCTTTTAATCATTAAGATAAATTACATATATGTAAGAAATGCAAAGATTTGTTTTATAATGCCAGAAACGTCATTAAACCGTGTTTATTATTGATTGTTTTCGTTTCTTTTATCCTTTCCGCAACATGCGTTTATCGCAAGTGTTCATCATAGTTCGGTTCATTGATGTCAATGGGATCGATCATAAAAATAAATACAAGACCACTGAGGACCACTAGAATTATCTGATCTTGTCTGAATGATCTAACGCTATTATATCTTAATCTGATTGGCTCTATAGCTTTCTATCAACTAATAATGGATCAATCATTTTATGATCTGCATCTTACCCAGAACTTCGGCCGATCTATGTCCATGCAGAGTTGAACGATCTTGCTATAAAAAGTAAAGTCCCACACACTGGTGATATCTTCACCCTGTAATTCAGTTAAGTTTATGGCTATTTAATTACAGGGCTTTGCCTGTGTTATATTTGTTCTTCATATTTACGCTTTTCTGTATAAAATTTTAAAATATTAAAAAGCATCAACTGTTTAATATTTGCCACAGATTCTAAGGTGGACACCCTTTTTCTTGTTCCAAAACTATTAGACACGAATTGAAATTTACACTAGCATTTTATGGAAATTCCCCAGACGAGGGGTGGGAAAGTAAAATATTTATTGGAAGCGTCCTCGGGCCAACTGCTAGCGAGGAAAATTTACAGTTATTATCCGATGCCTAGGCATGACATATAATACGCAGACACCTAGTTCATTTTGAAGGAGGTTCACATACATACGTTATTTGTGATTTATGGTCCATTAGAGTAACAATCTAGTCTGGGCAATAGCAGAGATTGCAGTACAGCTATAAAGCGACTAATTGATTTTAGTCGTTAATGTATAATCAATAACCTTAGACCTATTAACCATCAAATCCGTTCCATCATTTTTCTTATTTAAATATATAATATTCTACGCTAGCAATATTTCTATATGGTAATAGTCTGGATTACTTTCTCAATCTAAAAATAGAAAACACCATTCTATCTCTATATATAAATATTTATATATCTATATATATAGATAGTTCGAGTGATTATGGTTGGTGAATTATAGGAGATAAACAGATAAGAAAGCGACGGCCGCCAACAAGAAACCACAATAAACACGAGGCACGTGTGTTAAGAATCTACCGCATTCTTGGCATGGTAATTTGGATATGGACGTCCAAAATAACAGGAAGCCATGCTTTGGGAGAAGGTAGAGAGACGACTTATCGCATACACTAATATACCACTTCGCCCTTTGCTGTCAACTGTAACCTAGTACCAAGGCTGTGTCTTTACTAGCTCAAGTGGGCTTATATTGAGCCAGAAAATACAGTGAATGAATACTTAATAGATTATTTGCACATAGTATATATATATATATAAATATACTGATTCATAATACAAAGGAATTACATGGAAATGAAGGTTTAATAGACCAATCAGTTACCTTTATACATTGATAGTCGTTTATAGTAATGGTTTGTAGAGTCTAAAGTTACCTAGACAGCATACCCAATCAATTTTATAACGTTTAACCTTAGGTTTGTTAGTCCTTATGGTGATTGGTTATTAATAATTAGCGTCAAATGCTTATAGGAAAGCGTATAATAAGCATCCACGAACATAAGAGGAAACCAAAGGTTATTAGATGTAAGATTCGGCATAAATAATTTCATGGGTGCGGGTTTAAAGGGTTATTTTTTTTTTAATATTTGCGGATATAGTCATTAAATAATATATGAAAGCCTCAATAGAGGTCAGACATACACACCTAATTATTAATAAAATGGGAAGAGCCACGTTTTTCTGAATTAAGGTTTGGTATCTTACAGGTATTAATGTTTTGTATCAAAAAAAACGAATGTAAAAAAGATGTTAAACATGGGCAAATTAATGGTTCAATATTATTTGGTAAACCAACCAATAAATATATCGTCTGGGGCGCTATTATTTTAACCAATGAAACGGCTTTTTATAACGCTTAAAATCATATTATAAACCAATCACCAGGCGCCTTCCAGGTATATTAAACATATGCTGTAGTATTGACTGTTATTTCACACAGGCCTTGGGAAATTGAGAATCTGCTGTACCTTGCGTTTGACTGGTAATTATTGTATATACTCCTCTTACCTGTTTCTGCCTTTTTTATGTGTGGGATTGACTTAGTTGGATATAGGCGTATAGGGAGTTACCAGGCTTTTGGGTGTCCTGTTTTTGTTTATCTCTTATTATTTGCTTCACATATTTATTTCGAAACAGGCCGTCTTGCTACCTTGTTGTATTAGGGGGGTTCTATTATGGCTTTCTCTACTGTACATCCATCCTGTTTGCAATACTCTTAGGGTTTTATTGTATGGTACTTCTTTATAACGGCCTGTTATTTTAATTTATGCAATTATATAATATAATGTCAATTGCCCTCTATTCTTTCTCAATCCACCAACTCTTGCATGACTTTTTAGTAGTGTCAAGATGACCAGCTATTATTCGGGGAGACCCTACTATTTTCAACATCACCCATATACAAACGACACACTAAGTAAAAGTGCGATCCACGGGACATCATATCAAACTGACACCTACAGTCGTACGAATCGAGGCCATGCACCGCAACTTGGTTATAGATACCATCAATATGAATCTCAGGTAGGGCCTGGGAATAGGGAAGTGTTAGGGGTTTTTAGGAATCTAGTAAATAGCTCTGTTGTTGACAACGTTATATGTAAATAGCTATGCATGAAGTATATGGTATACTTACAGGCAATTATTACGTTTATCATTGCCTTCACCCACGTAATTTTAGTGTCTGTTATGATAATATGATAGTATAGAAGTATATATGTATTTACATATATTTTTACACACATTTATATATATATATATATAAATACATAACCGATTTCAGCTAGCTTGCATAAATACAAAAATCTGAATATACACACACACATACTACCTTTAATTAAACGACATAATATATATATGCGTACTTATCCAGCTATTCACAAGATTTAAACATTTTTATAGATTGAACCTACTACTATCTCTATACTAACATTTACCTCTTCATATAACAACCTCCCTCACCCTATTCCCCCATACCTCTCTTCCTGTTCTTATTATCTCTATATTAAAGGGCTACCAATCGCCTCAAGATGACCCAGAGAGAGTCTCGGCCTTGTATATGGATTGTATTGCACATTGGAGAAGTATAGACAGATATAGTAGTGGTAGCTCTCAGTATTATCCACGTGAATTTAGGAAACATACCAGAGAAAGCGAGGATGTAGAGATGTACGCGCATAGTCGTAGATGCAGTAGAGCTGATTACTGTAGTAATGGAGGTAGAGAGGGAGGTCGGGGAGAGGGTTATAGGGTGGGGTTGGAGGACTGTGCAAGGTATTTACACAGGGAAAGGACCCGAGATAGACGGGCTAGATATACATCTGAGTATGATAGGCGGAGGCATAGTGGCCATGGCTGGCAAACCTATAGGGAGGAACATAGAGAGAGACCCAGGCACCATAGCTATAGGTCAGAGCGTAGTAGTCGCCACGATGGAGAGAAGTGGAGTGTACGTGCATGTGACGAGGCAAATGGTCATTATAAGATGGTCAAAGGGTCCCGTATAGGTCGCAATAAGGAGTGTAGGTATCCTTGCATTGTACCGCGATGGTATGAGCTTGGTAGATTGCTTATGTGCCTAATTGATGACAATTTGTTGTAGGCCTGTGTATGCATATATATGTATGTATGTGTATGCGTATATGTGGGTTTATGACCTTAACTATTATATTAGTGCGGGTTTGGTGGGAGATCGCGAGAAGGATGCGTGTTATCAATGTGTGCGCATCTTAAGTTATTCTTGTGATACTTTTGCAGAAGAAGTGGGAGTGAATACGCCCATCGGATTGGTTTATTTCTTGTACATATCTGCCCAAAACTAATAATCTTTTTCGTATTCACACACACACACACACACACACACACATATATATATACTATACATGCGTGTATACATATACATAAACAGATGAAATAGACCATCTGCTCGGGGAGGGAACCTTTGGTAAAGTGGTTCTATGCCATACTCAAGATCAACAGAAAGTAGCAGTGAAGATTATTCGCAACATTGAGAAATACAGAGATGCTGCACTGATTGAGATTGAGATCTTGAATAAATTATTGGAGTTAGACCCTAAAAATGATTAGTAAGCAGCCATATATATAGCGGGTGAAATGTATTTGTTGTATCTGTGTATTCTCTTATATGTGTATGTTATATGTATGGGCTTTTTATATCTGTGCTTTATGTGATTGCTATGTTATGTCAGTTGAGGCTTGTATGCTTGACAATAGGATAGGATAGTGTATATAATAGTATACATATATGATAATATGCATGTATATGTATATACGTTCTCTTTAATATTGAATCACACTAATCACACTACTATATTTACACCTACCTATTTCCCTTCTTCCCCCCTTTCCAACCACCCTGCAACACATAGCCACATCATTCAACTACGTGACTCCTTTGATCATGATCACCACATGTGCCTAGTGTTTGATCGGCTGGGACTTAGTCTTTTTGATTTCCTTAAAGGAAACAGTTTCAGACCATTCCCTCTAAGCCAGATCCAGATGATGAGCCATCAGCTACTGACGGCCATTGCTTGTAAGGGGTGTTTCTCATATGTATATACGTATATAATAATGATAATAGCTTATGTGTATAATGATATTCTTATTATTTTATCAAGATAATCAAAACAGCTTCTACACCTTTTCCTTTGAAATACTTATTAGATAATAATAATTATTATTTATTTCATACATTAAAAATCTATTAATAATATATATTAATTTATAGTAATATATGTAAATTGATTATCTCCAAAATTGGCCGTAATTGATCTGCTATCTTTTTCAATCAGAAAGAGGTGAATATAAACAAACAAACAAACACACACACATATATATATATATATACATACATACATGCCTACTACATCAAGGCTATAATCAACGTATAATAATTAATGAATGTTAAGTTTTTAATTGGTCTATAGGCAATATTTATCCAATAATAAGGACTATAATCTTGGTTAATTAATTAATGCCTATGGTTTAATTAGTCTATTTTCATATTAATTAAATGATTTTTTAGAATACCATTACATATCCAATAATCAGGGTTATAACATACATACATACATGTATCTATAAAGGCATCTGTATATTCAACTAAATTTCAATTAAATGTAATGTGAACACAGTGCTTTTGCTTCAATCTAGTCCTTATGGTTAGTATATTGGTTTGATAGAATGGTTGTTATTATCAGTGACTCCTGTTTTATTAATGGCTTTCTATGTGTTATTCAATCAAGTGATATAGTATAAACTTAGTAGTTAGTGCTATATATTATTTGTAGTTAATTGTTTTTAGATAGATTAGGTGTGTATAAGCAATTATGTTATAATATATATATATATTATTTATTTATTAAATAAATATAATATCAGATAATATAACATATATTTTATTATCATCGGTGATTGGCATGTATGTCAACGGGAAAGCTTCAATATATGTAGAATATACTCTTATATATGTAAATAGTATCAAAGTTCAAGATATTTTTGTGAATCATAATAATATATTGCATTCTAGACAAAATTTATTATTGTGAAGTGTATTTATGTTGAGCCAATGATTTAAATTTTAAATATAATCATAGGATAATAGTCGGTATTATTAGGAGTAATTCTGAACCAATAAAATAATGCAAAATTATTGTTTTGCATTGCATCATATAAATATTGTAAAGTAATATTAGCTATTTCTACTATTTAGACCTTCCTATTACAGGAAATGTATCAATTCTCGTATCTGTGATACTATGAGACTAATTAGTTGTCATATTAAACAACGAATCAAGCTTTAGGAAAACAATGTCATTATTGATACATTACCTAATAGTACTGCGATGAAATATATGATTGATTGTGCTTTGGTTTATGTTGACAAATTCACTTGGCCCAAACGGCTCCAAAAAAGATGAAGTATTAATTCTACTACAACAATATAATAGTATAATAGGTGTATTATTTGCCGTATGGACTTACATTGCTATATTATTTTCTAATATTAAAGGCCTATTCATTTATTTTCCTTTAATATATATATATATGTTTTCTCTCTATCTAGCCACTGGACTAACTATCTAACTATGACCTTTGCCTTGTTCACCTCCCTGTCAATCACATTACCTGACACACATACAGGTATACACCTCTATCAACCTACATAATCTTCACACAACTATGCACATATACTTATACTTATACTTATACATACACATATACATATAAATACGCCTATACCTATACCTATACTTATACATGCACATATACACAGTCATGCATAAAAGCAGACTGTCTCATACCGACCTCAAACCTGAAAATATTCTTCTGGAAAACTCAGAGTATGTAGATATCCCTCTTACAGACGCCAATGGCAAGGTATGTTTGGTCTATTAAATTTTAAGACCGATATGCTATTGGGTAATGTAGGTTTTACGAGTTTGTGTACATACATCTAGCTAAAGCCGAGGTGGCTAATGCATAAATAGGATGTTTAGCTATTGTTATTTATGTGTTAAATTGTATTTGAATGTAACCAAGGCTAACTGTAAGGTAGAGGATATACAAATAGAACACCATATGTCCCCCTCTTCAAGGTTAGTCTATCTTGTTACTCCATTACTACTATCTGTCAGTATCATATCATTCTCTTTCTCTTTCTAACCAGTTTTCTTTTTATTTGCCTACACTACAACTAGTACCAGCCTATCACAAGACCTAACTTTACCTGCACTCCATATATTTCGTCTCTTTTCCTTCTATGTCTGACTCACTCCTATATCCTATATAACCATATATGCATGCATACATACATACATACATACATACATAGATATACACATAGATATACACATACATAGATATACACATACATACATACATACATACATATACACATACATACAGGCACAGACATATCGTAAGCTACTACGTGCAGATATACAGTTGATTGACGTTGGGTCAGCCACATGGGAAGATCAACATCACACACGAGTCGTATCTACGCGCCACTACCGGGCCCCTGAAGTTATCTTGGGTACGTTTATATTTAATCTTTCCTACCTACCGTTATAACCGTATTGCATTGCTTTGCTTTCTATATCTTTAACAAAGTATAATGCTTTAGAATAATAATAAAAATGCTATAATGTTATATTTATACAGTAGTAAATATTAGTTGATTTGTTTGATTTGCTTATAATGAATAACGATTTTATCTATCTAATAAATCTCTACATACATCCAGTGATATTAATGTCATTGATCGACGTGGAATTCCATCCAGCTATATACTATTTGGCTATACATACATATACACATACATACACACATACATACATACATACCTGTCCGCTTGGTTGATGAAACCAATAGGCCTTTCTACTGTCTTATTTAATTATCTTTTTATTTTCAAAGCTTCTAAATGAATGGGTTGTTTTACTATGTAAATGTATAGGGTTACAACGTCATTCTACTATATATTCCATTGTATTATCTTATGTTGCTGTACTTGATAGATGGATTTGTATAGCTATTTATACAGAAATATCATATCATTCACTATATATATGGGGTACATTTATTACCATTTATAGGCCATGACGCAATAAATAAGTTAGGGGAAAATTTTATATACACCTAGGTGTGTACTGGTATAGAATCAATTTATTTCTTAAATAGCCAGTAGCATATAGATGTTATAGATTTTAATTTTTAATCAATAATAACAGCATTAATAGATAATCTATTACACATATACGTATACATATACACATAGACTGTACTGTACTCATATATAGGCCCAACCAGACTTGAGCTGGTCATTCCCATGTGACATGTGGAGCATTGGCTGCATTCTCTTTGAACTGTACACTGGCGATGCTTTGTTTCAGGTTTGTATCGATTCCATATGTCATATATAGCACACGTAACCCATGTTATGGTGTGGTAATTAGTGTAATTAATTTATAATTAAATAAAAAGCGATATCTTTCATCCATTCATAGGACGCCGTCTGCCTAGCTCTAGGCTACAGTAGCACCTGTGTACAATTCTATGTTGTTATATTCTCATTATTCAATCATACGTCCCGATTCTGTATTTCTGTTTTTTAACTTAACCCCCCCCCCCCGCTTCATGGGATCATACACTATGGCACTCTTTAGTTATATATATCTATTGTAATTCCAAGCTATTTAGTGTTTGATTTTGAGTGTGATTTTTTTAATCCTTATGAGGATACTCTATTAACTGTATTATATTGTACCCAATTTCGTTCCACACGTTGCCAAATTGGTTCTATCATAATATTTTATTACTATTTCGATGTATTAATTACTGTCTATTAATCAAAATACCTGGGTTAGTACAGTGCATTAATTAATGTTAGTGTGACGGGTACTCTGATGTAATATGCCTCTGAGCTACCCGATTGGTTTAACCCGCATTTTAGTATTGTGACATCTATCCAATAACCATATTAGCTTGTAGTTAATTTAATAAACAGACTATGTGCACGCGTATAGCGGTATGCGAATTACATATCGAGTATTATACATGTTATAATATGATTATACATGCTATTATGTATACTATCCTACTTACTATTCTACTATCGCGTACACTCTAAACTGACTATGTTCCTCACAGACACACACCAACCTGGAGCACCTAACTATGATGGAAAGGATTCTGGGGCCTATACACCCACATATGATTGATATAACACGGTCTGTATAAACGTTCATTTCTATTTCTTATCTTACATCTTTGCCATGCAAATAATTTCTACCGTAATTATGTGAAGGTCCTTTTGATAAACAGTTCTACCTATGACAATAGTATCCTATAGTAATTAAGTTTATCTAATAGTAGTTGGTAGTACCCTATAGTAATTGGTAGTACCCTATAGTAATTAGTAGTATCCTATAGTGATTAATAGTATTCTATAGTAATTAGTAGTACTTGATAATAATTTATAGTATCCTATAGTAATTGACTGCTTAAGTCGGATTCTACCACATTCCCTGTCTCCATTATTGGTTATATATCATGATTTTCTTCTCGAACTCGTTGACAATTCAATTATATACTCTTGTCTTGAAAGGAGATTTTCCTAGACGATGCTTTCTTTATGCATTTATAGTTGAGAAGGTAAACAGAGATTATACTCGCCTGCCTACCTTTCTCTAAGCCATACTTGTAAGTAAAAGAGAAACCCCAACTGTCCTATTTATTTAATTTATCTGTTGCCATACGTAACTAATATGAATGGGTTGCAAACACAGCAAGCAAAAGTATTTTGATGGACACAGGCTGGTCCGGCCTGAGAAGACAAAGGGAAAGGACGGTGAAAATGTCCTTGCCCACTGCCGTAGACTATCGGTAAGGATGAGGGCAATTAGTCCTTTTAATTTACTATTGGGTTGTTAGTAAGTTAGTCAATTAATAATTAACCTCTCGATATTTCTATTGGATTGATTAATTATTATGGAATTCAATCTAGCCAAGGGGATAGGAGTACTTTGATAGCCAATTGAATTAAATTATGAAGGATAATTGAAATATAAAAAACAAATAAATCTATAGCAGTAAATATTCGACTTGGTAGACTGACTTAATTTAAGTCACTGAAGCTATGTATATACATGTATTTAGTCTAGGAGCTTAAAGATGTGTCTTTTCTTACTATCATCTACAATTTATTAAGTAATCTTTGTTGTTTATGGGGCTTGCCTGTACATAGAGCAAGGTTGCTGATACTACCTTAGACCAACATGATAAATGGCATAACCGTGATTACTCTTTATACTCCTTACCTAGTGTAGCATATGGGTGCACCTACCCAGTCAAACTAACCCAAGTTCTGTACTTTTTTAGGAATACAACCGATGCCCAAGTAATGAAACAGATGTCAACCTGTTTGATTTAATAGTCCATCTGTTGGAGTATGATCCCACCAGGTATGATTTCTCTCTCTCTCTCTCTCTCTCTCTATATATATATATATAGAATCAATCTAACCTACCCATTGTAACTATTCCTATCTCCCTGATTCTGTTTACTGTTTCATTATATAAATGTAGCAGTGATACATGGGTGAGTATCGTGAGAGAGGGGGAGGGACAGGGGTTTATTCAGCGAGAATGTATCGGGTTCATGGTTGGGTAGCGAAGGTATGTACCCTCACATTAGACTACAATATTTATTTTATCGCGTGCAGTTAGTTATATTTAAGGAATATACTAAACGTGCTGGTTATCACAACTAACTATATATTTTCTTACTTAGGCACTTAAGTTATGGCATATTAATCTACTTTCCTATCATACTAAACATTTACCTTTTCATTCCTGTGCTTTCCAATACTTCCAATTAATCTCTTCCGTACTGTGTGTTATGGCACCCCCTGTAATTTCACTTATTTAACCCCCTATCATACTATATTCCTTAGACGTATCACAGCCGCCGAGGCACTCCAACATCCATTCTTCAAGTGTTGAATTCCGTCACACACACGACAGAATAGTTTCATATTCAGTAATCCATATATGCAACTACTTCTTCGCCGTATATTTTTATAATCTTTCGTTTCTTGTTCTTCAAATAATCTCATATTATCTCTCCCTTTGTTGTTCTTTCCCATCATACCATTGATATACGTAAATACGTAAGTGCGAATCAACCATATACGCAAACATATCATATCATCAACATATCATCTTCATCATATTTACCTACTAGTACGTTAGTTTTTCGACATTTTCCTACCCCCATACACGTACGTACACACCACAATTGTAGCCAATGCTATATATATATATCGTACCCATACCCCTGAATACGAAACCCAGGCCCACATTTCACTACGAGGTAGGCACATGTTTTCAAATATCTGCCCCGGTTGTAACATTACTGGAAATTTTCATTGCGATGCAGAGAAATAATAGCAAAGCGTAAGCTATAGAGTGACATAGGGCCGAAAGGAATATCTATCTACCAGATGGTATTGAGACAAACATGCCAAGAATAGTTAGTTTCATTATTAAAGCGTGTGACATCTCCAGGTTGTAGGCGTTGTTCTAGGTTGTATCTTCAGTGGATAATAGACCCAGGTGTATAATATAATATATATATATATATTATGTAGTCTTTTAATCAAGAAAGTATATTTAAGTATGCATGCATAACTACGCTCTTTCATCTGTAACTAGGTACCATAGGTACTGGATTGCCACAACCCCTGTAACACTACCATACGCAATAATATTAAACACGAACTTTGGGTACAATATGTACTTTGTTGTTGCTGATGTGAAACAAAACAATACGTCCACGTTACTAAGACGTCATTGTCTACGGTGTAAAGTGATGCAAGTATGATGATATATGTCCAATGATACTAGGGAGAATTACCACTGGTACTCTTTACACTATTTATACATCACATATGTTTGGCTTCCATTAGCTCAGGCATGTGGTACACCCAGGATGGATGAATACATAGCCTTATATCACTAGAAAATGCAACAAACCATATAAACTCTCCCAGCATTAAAAAAATAACAAACCAATAAAAAATCGAAATGATTTATTTTAAAATTGTGCATCTATCAGTTAATTTATTTACCTCCAGTGTTCTACCATCTTAGTTGAATTTAATTTGTGTAGCTAATGAGAGACTAATGTGCTAATTGATAATACTTAACGATCCACTCCTACTAATATATAAACCATATGCCTTTCAATGGTAATTCTGGGTAGTTATCTGGTGCCAGTCTTATGTAAAAAATGCGGCTGCGTTGTTTGTATTACTAATGTGTATGCCAAGGGAAAGCAATCCACATATTCAGGTGCACGCCTAAACATATATTATATACGGGACAAAAAAATAGAAGAGAAGATAATAATAGCAAGGAAGTGTCATGATATAATAATATATGTATATTATGCATGTGCCTGTCGAAACATACGGTGTGTAGGTTAAAGAATCGTGCCATTAACAATAGTAGGAGTATCAATGCTAGATAGGCGCACGATCCACAATCATAGGCAGCCTTATTATACATCTAAGTGCTCTACCTCCGTTTTGCTTTTCGATCGTCGATGTCCTGCAAGGTTACCGAGTCAATGTCTCTATATACATATACCTTATAGTACACTATATATATACACATACCCTATAATATATATGTAAACAGATAAGTTGGCAGTTATATATACAGAATTAAAAATATACCAGGGGTAGTAAGTCGGAAATAAACGAACAAATAACAACAAATAACCAAATAAACAAATACATACACCTAAAGACACAGTCACCTGACCTACCTGCCCCCCTCTCTTCCTATTCCTAGCTTCATCCTCGTCCTCATCGCTTATCTCATCCCATTTGGAGTCTATCTTTGCCTTCACTTCCACTGCCCATTTGAGTTTCACCTCTTCCTTCTTCATCTGTATGTACAATATAGGTATAATAGACCATATTTAAGTTTTAGTAATACTATATCCATATATATAGTAATCATTTTTTGACTGAGAGATGACCAATAAAGGCAAGTACTATAAAACCTGTTACCTAGGAAATATAATAGATCAGGCTAAGAAGTAGAGATCATCCTTTATACCCATGCCTATCTAGACCCTTCCGCCTCAGCCATAGGTACACACGACCATAACGACAAACATACGAGATAACTTATACCCAGAAACATCATTAATCGGTTCATTAAAATTATAGAGGAGTGGAGGAAGGGGTATACTTACAGGTGCGGTAGGAAGAGGCTCTCCGTCAATATCTTCCCCGTCAATGGCCTGTGGGGAATGAGGGAATGAGTCTACGGTTACTATGGTTATGGTGGGATAAGGCCTGGCATAGCAGGTCATGTGTAACCAGATAGCTTAGGATGTATTAAGATACAGATGAGGTATAAATGTTTATAATCCCAAGATAGTATTATGGGTTGATCTAGATTGTACGATTATACCCAATCTGATTCACCTCATTTAAAGATCCATGTACAGCTACCACAGCCCATTACAACTCTATTACAACACATGACATATCACGCATAACATTTATTAAGTAACGCCATATAAAGTATATAACAGTACAATACAACACAACACATAATACATAATAAATGCAACACATCATACATAATATAGAACATGAATAATATAACACACAACAGTTATTACATAACACTTAACATCCAACATATAACCTAACTACCTCGCCATCCACATCCTCGTCCGATACCGGTTGCTGGTTGGATGGCGTGACGTCATAGGATTGCCCCGATTGGTTGCCTTCTGATGCCTCCTCAGACTTGGGAGCCAACAGGAAGGACTCTCTTAGAGCATCCAGGTAGGGGCGGGGATAAAGGAACCATTGGCCCCAGGCATTAAGGACATTGGTCACGTGTTTCTGTAGGTATCTGTATGTTAGAGTATACAATATAAATATTATCCTACTATAATACTTTAATACTATTGTTATTGCAGAACTAATTATATATATACATATATACAACTAATAGTATTACTACATTACTATTATATTATCCTACATCGTTAGAAGAATTGCATGTAATAATATATAGTTATATATATACTATAAATATATACGTATACGTCTACATGTATGTGCGTATCGCCTGGGTGGGTAGGTAAAGGTTCTCCAAATTGCACTCATTCGTATGTTAGGTATCATGTTCTATTAAAAACATATCCGAGACATGCATGACAAGTAGAAAGACATAGATAGATGCAGGAGAAAAAGAGGTACATTTCAATGTACCCAATTCATTATTATATTTGTGTGGTTATGGTATATGTTTATATGTATGGTATGTTCATTTATACTCTATACTACAATATATATACAACATACAACCTCATACCCTGGAATCACATCTACCTACACACTATCACAACATGAAAATGGGCTATTGACATTAATTAAACATAATTAAAGAATCACGACAATACCTTGAAATACTCGGCTCTCATTCGTCCAGATATAGAGAAGTATGACTCATTCATGTGTTGCATAATGGTTGGTAGACTAGTTTCAAATCTATATATAGGTAGAAGAACAGATATGTGATTGGTAGAAGTCACACTAAATATATCAAAAAAATATGTATTGGCTAGATGATGTTTCACCAATGACAGACTCGAATCTACACTCAACATATCTCTAGAAAGATTTAGCCATGTGATATATGTCCAATGGTAGTAATTTAATAGTTATATAAATATATAATTGTATATTACCAAAGTGTCAACTGACTAATTGTACCTGTAGCCAATAGATTGTATAGTATACTTAAAATTATTCCCATATATGTATTATAACCATGAAAAGGAACGTACCAAAAAAACCTCTTTACCACTTACACTACTGTGATACAATTGTCGGGAGTAATGGGGATATATACTACACTACATTATATTATGCTATACTATAATATATCATGTTAGACTATATTGTACTATACCATACCATACCATACCATACTATACTATATTCTGTACCAGATATTATTCTAGATTATACTATATACATACCCTTTTCTAAAGTACGAGGCACCAACAACACCTGTATTGTGTAGCAGATCTGATACAACAAAGAACCGTGCAATTTTGGTCTGTATAGGGGTCTCTAGAATACAGAGAGACTCGGTTACACATTCTACAATCTGTTTCACCCTCCTCGATCATTAATAAGTAAAAATCATTGGTTGGCATAAATAGAGTATATGGGTTAGGGCGTTAGGACTAAGTAATAATCGTTAATTGGTATAAATAAAATATATAATTAGCAGCCAGTGACCACAGACAGACACATCTACTTTATTTAGAGAAACTATGTTATTTAACTAATAGATATAGGAAAGAAAAGAACGAAAAAGAGAGAAAGACCCAAAGAGGTCAATAAGGAAAGAGAGCTTAAATATGTTTATAGATGAACCAGTCAAATATACCTCTTCAGCCGCCTCGGAATGATCTAAACAAAATCCCATTGCCTTTTTAATAGAATCACGGTTCATCTGTGGGTGCGCAGGGCACAAATACAATCAGGTTATACTCTGTTTCACTTATAACGTCATATCAACGTCATATCTCTATACGCACCACATTACTCTCTCTGTCGTAACTTACCAGTTTTTCTAATTTTGTTTCTCGAAGCCCACAATCAATCATTTTAGTATTAATTAATTAATTACAATTACTCAATAGTTAAATAATTATATCATCTGGTTGTTCCTTGTCAAAACATACCAAAACTTACTGTCGCACCAACACATAGACCAAAAGAAGCTATATTTCCAGTATAGAGGTGTATAGCTGATGGATATAAATGCATGTATTTTTTATGGCACACATACACATATGCAAGCACGCACACACAAACACACACACTATAGATATGTACCTACCTACATGTATACATATCAATGCATGTATTACATATGGTACACACACGCACACACACACACACACACACATATATATATACCTCTACATGTCGCAGAATTGACTCCAACTCATCCCTGTCCTTGACGGACAGCTGTCCTCTTTTAGTATCCTCGTCTATCTACCACCCAATCATGTGTCATTATCTCACGCACTAAACATAACCACATGTGACGGTAAGTGAACCAATAATAAGCATTAAATTTAATGTTTAGTAATGATTGATAAATTTCCCATTTCTTGATATCATATTTCTTCCAACTTAAACAGCAAGGACTCACATTAGCAATTTGATTTAAGGTAATTAATTATCCTTAATTACTCTTGACCCGTAAGAAATATTAAAATCATCATATTGCAATCACAGTAAGATAGCAAATATACTTTACTGCTAGTATCATACTAGTATGCATCAACCTGAACAATAACAAACTGGATTAACCAACAAAGGCTTAGATGATAATTTTATTGGTTAAGTGAGGTGTAAATGATAATATTATCAGTTGTTAAGGTATAAGGTATAGTGTTATAGGTTGTTAAAATATAAGGTATAGTGTTATAGGTTATTAAAATATAAGGTACAATGTTATAGATTATTAAAGTATAAGGTATAGTGTTATAGGTTATTACAATATAAGGTGCAATGTTATAGGTGATTAAAGCATAAGGTATAGTGTTATAGGTTATTAAATGCAAGGTATCGTGCTATAAGCTATTAAAATATAAAGTATAATGCTACAGGCTATTACAGTATAAGGTATAGCGGTATAAGTTAATAAAGCATCAGGGATAGAATTAAGAGATCATATTATGATTACCTTGCGGGGTGGCATCCACCATGACCCATTACGAAACATCCGAAATGCACTGGTACGCCATTCGTGCGGCCTGTCGCCCTGTAGAACAGAGAACAGCTTCCACCGGTAATAACAATGCTGTATATAGATGTGTAAATACATGTATATAGGGTAGGGTGGTATAGTATGGTATGGTATAGTATAGTATAGCATAGGATAGTATAGCATAGTATAGCATAGGATAGCATAGTATAGTATAGTATAGTATAGTATAGTATAATATAGTATAATATAGTATAGTAAGATAATATAACATATTACGTAAGATAGTATACAATACCTCAGGTGAATTCGAATCAAACAAGAAACGAAAGAGTGGATTATGATATTCGCGATGCATAATCAAACCTTCAAATGTCGTTCCCTCTCGCACGACAAACTCTACCATCTTGTGGATCAATCGTCGTAAAGCATTATCTCGTGGAGCGACTACATAAACCTGTGGTATGAATAATGGTTAAACATGCAACGTGCAACGTCATCATAACGTCATACATGTAGATTATATGAAAGATGGAAATGGTAGGGTGGTGGGGTTGGGGTTGAAGGCCGTATGGCTGTATAGCAGTTGACGACTGGATAGATATTATAATGCATGTTCCGCTTTTTTTGCAGCAGGGACCTTTGGAACCTGATGCAAGGAGAGCTAGGTCTGGCTAGAGATCCACCACCATCATTCACAGTTGTCTGATTTTTGTTCTTTAGTATCAAGTTACCGCATTATTTTTAATGGGGTATATATTTTATAATAAAACTGCCGTGTCTTAAAACCAATAGGTAAAAGTGCCAAAAATTAGCTCAATTACCTACTAGTAAACACGACATAACGGTTGTTGTTAATAATGGCACTGTTGGTTTCCCATCAGGCCGGGGTTGGGTTTTTGGCCTCCTTACGGAGACACGTTATTTGGTAATGATCCTTCCGCAGGTTCACCTACGGAAACCTTGTCACAACCTTTACTTAGCTACCAACTTCGACCACGGAAACATGTCCTCATTATCCTTTTTCTCCTATTTCTAATCAATAGGAACCTCCTTTCATTACATCCGTTTCAGTTTATATTTCTTCTAATATTCCCGTTGCAAATTTGAGTGATTATGTTAATCATGACAGTTTTTGCAGCATCCAGGACACTCTTTCTCAGAAGCAAAGTTTGTTCAACTTCCCGGCGCAGTATGTGTTGCCACACACTGTACCAGTCCGAGGACCTCACTAAACCATTCAATCGGTAGTAGTGTAGTAGCGACATAATCAATAATCAATAATCAATAATCAATAATCAATAATCAATAATCAATAATCAATAATCAACCCTTACTAGGAATTACTAGTTATGTTCTACGTTTATATGAAAAGGGTATAGTGAAATGTATATGCATGTGAATGTGTATGAATGTGGGTATGTATATATGATGTGTGTGGCAGTATGGTAAGTAAGAAGTTAGCTACCTCGGCATCCATAATTTCCCTCTCTGGGTCCCTTTTATCTCTGCCTGGCCTGTCACCCATAGCATTGGGTGGTGCTACCATTCCGTAGTCCCTCCCCCCGCCCCCTTTAATATCTGTGCTCCAAGTATTATCAGTCCACCGTGTACAGTAATAGCACAGCTTAGAAACATCGTAGGACATGTTTAATCGGGCCCTCATGACAATAAAAGAGATGTATATGGTCAGATTAGGTTCAATAAAGACTTATAGAATTGCACAGTTTAGCTTACCTCGGATTATAGGGTAGAAATAAATATTATACTTTAAAGTATTACATTACCTCGGATTATAGGATAGAACCAAAAATTATATTTTAAAGCATTTCATGCCCTCGCCTTAGAGGATAAAACTAAATATTATATTTCAAAGCATTACATTACCTCGCCTCTGTGGGCGCGCATTAAAAGGCAGGCCTGACACACGGGTAGATTCTCTCTCCGAGGGCATAGCAGGGTGAACATAGAAGGGCTGTGGGGGTATAGCAATGGGCTTCCCCCAACCCAAACGTAGATCAAACTCGTCAGCATCTACTGCTTTGCCTGTGTGTTTGTGTGTAGAGATGGTAAGAAAGCATACCGGGAAATAAATGCTATTGTTGCTGTAAGGCCCAGTCCATAGAGACACGTACATATACGTATACTTATATACACACATACAAATATATAGACATAAAAATACATGCACTCTCACACTACAACCTACAAAAAGCAAGAATAAATGACCAATGAACATGGAGAAATAAAGAATAATAATGATATGCAATTGGATGGGACATAGACTAAAAATAAAACAAGATAAGACAAGACACAAGTAGAGAACTTACTATTCCCTTTATGTGATTGATCCAATTTATTAATAACTATCTCTTATATGTCTTTCTATTGGTAAAAAAACTAATAACATGTTGCCCTCCAATCCCCTTCTCTGCGCAGCACACTGTCGATGAATGCATATAATACACCAGACATACGTTTGGCTGTGGTTCCACATATAGATTGTATACATACATATATTTAATCATACAACTATGCAGCCATGAGCATATGCATATTTAACCATACATACATGCATACATACATACAGACATATATACAAACATACATGCATACATGCATACATACAAATATACACATACAAACATATATATATATACATACATACATACACACATACAGACCTATATATATACATACATTTATACATACATACATATATATATATATATATATATATATACATACAAAACATACATATACCACCACCTACCATCCAGACTCTTATAGGCCTTCTCTGCATCGCTTCTATTCATAAAGGCGACAAAACCACAGTTTCTTCCTCTGGCATGCTCCTCCGGTGTACGTGGCCACATCACTTTTACACTGGCTAGGGGGCCGTACTGGCCAAACGATTGGCACAGCTGTTCTTCTGTCATCTAGGGGAACCAAGCATAGGAAGGGTGGTTTTAAGGTGTTAATCACGTATTAGTCACGTGCTCAGTTAAAGACATCTCGTGATAGGTTTGGTGACATCACATTAACAATATGGACTGTCTCCAATATAACAGGAATATGCAATTGGTATTATATCATGCGTCAATCTAGTCAACGCATTATCAGCAGACTAAATTAAATTAGTTATATATCTTGCTATTAGTAGACTTGTTGAATGAAACACAATCATGCCTGGAAGCATAAAATGGTATAAGTGACCTAGAAGCTGAGAGAAGGAAGAGAATAAAAAATAAAGTAATAGTCTTTGATTAAAATAAGACACAAGAAAAAAAGCAATGAGAAACCAAAATAAAAGGAGTCAAGTTTAATATAGTAGAGGAGAGGAGTTGTAAGAGAAAGAGAGGTCTGGTTAAATGGTATGAAGCTAATAGGGACAGGTCAGCACCAAAGAATAGAACAAAATAATAAACAGGGTCAAGGTGGGGTAGGCATTGGCTAAGGATCAGGGAAGATAGGAATGACATGATAAATATGTCCCGATTACAATTAGAAAGAGCATTGTAATACCAATAAGAACAAAGTAAAGAACTTAAAGGATGATAGTATTAGGCAATCGTAAAGTGTAATGTAATAAATTCGTACTATGTAGCCTAGTGTTGAATGACAGGAAAGACATAGTGTGTTCAAGGAGAAACATAGCAGAACTATACTATGAGAAGATACTGCCATATATACCTAAGATATGTTATTATTTGCATATATATATATATCCAGTATAGGTGTTTGGAATATTGTAATAGAAAGGGTGATTTAGAAAGACAGGTGTGAAAGGTACATTAAGAGTGGTATGATAGTATGATAGTAAGAGAGAGAGAGAAACAAAGCAGACAGGGATGGGAGAGTACCGATGGTGGTATATTCCCCACATAAATGTTGGTGGTAGTGGTGTCGCCCGATAGAGACCCTCCCGGGCCTG
>NAOQ01000001.1:68612-89407 GCA_002751075.1 Ichthyophonus hoferi
TGGTAGTGGTGTCGCCCGATAGAGACCCTCCCGGGCCTGCCATATCCTCATACTGTCCACCTCCTGTAGGTGGGGTAGCCAATAGGGTGGTGAGTGGAAACTGCCCACTGGCCTGACTGGTCTCCAATGACGTCATTTGCTTGAGGGCATGTCGCATTTCTCGTTCCTCCTGTTCCCTGATTGGATGAGAGTGGTAGTAGGTGCAGGGTATATTAGATGATTGGTCGGTGCACCTTTCCTGATGTATAATTGGGTCTAGTATATATATATATATATATATATACCTTTACGATGATCTATTAGGTTTATGTGACCCCTGAAGTAAGATACCTACAAGACATATTAGGCTTAATGAGTTAATGAGACTCATTAAGGGGATACCATATCAAGATGATGGCTATCGCTCCCAACATATCTACACAGCATGTAACATATAACATATAGCAATGGGCTATAGTCATCAGACATTTAGCCGCAATCCAGAGAAAAATACATAATAACATATTGCCAATTTATATAGAAACGCATATATATGTTAATAGCTGAATATAGAATTAAAAATTTAAGTATAAAGGTAACCAATCATAACCATACTTCTTCAGCCGTTCCTTCATGGCCTCTAGGTTTGACATCTTTTTGGTCTTTATTTTCTTGCCAATATTCTTAACTTCCTGCAGGTAGAGCCATCCAATCAGAATCATCAATAGTCAGTGACATCAGTGCTCATTGGCCAATGTTAATTGTGCATTCGGCATTATTATTGGTCGTGACCAATGCATTAGTCTGATTCGCCAATTTTAAAGTTTAATTATCACCAACTGTTGGTATTTGTATTTTTCTCACAATAGTGACTGGGTGTTTTGTTTTTATAGCAGGCTAGTCATCACAATCAAAGCGATATGACTTTTAATAGCAATGATAATGTTCAATATATATATACATGTTTTATTTGCTTATGTGGTACCAACATCTACTTATTGTACCTGTATCAACAGTGTGTTAATCGCCTATCTCCACTATTTATTACATGGGTTCTCATTTCATTAAATGACTCTATGCTCTATTAAATATTAGTTATATTCCATATTAAAAAATACAGGAATAAAGACAAGCCTACGTAATCAGAACTAATTATAATTACTAGTAATTATGTCGGCCAATAACTATGGTTCTATACCTCGAAAACTAATCACAATGAACCATACCCAATATATGCAATGAGTGTATTTATGCTGTAGCTACACACTTACCCTCTCACACTCCCCCCTCCCTTGTCCAATCATATACTTACAGGTTCCTGTTCTTTCTCTACTGTCCACGATGACGTAACCTCCTGCTAGATACACCAATGAGCATTAGAATTATCGTCACAGCATTTAGTAGGTAGACTTCCTTTAAACCAGCTCCAGTTTACCTGGTTGTATGAAATTATATATACCTATACCTATACCTATATGTATATGTATGATGGTAGGATAGTATATACGTGTACATATATTAATTTATACAATGACATCTATGTGGGTGTACATTTATATTATATATACTGGTGTATTCTATTGTTTTACACTATCTTTTCCCTTCCAAACTCCTCTTGTGTAATTAATGTCTGCTTCAGTATATACATGTGCGTAGATATCACACATAATATAATGAGATATATAAATAATACAGCATATCTTTACATATAATATAATAAAATATACAAATAACATAACACATTTACATATACTACCTTGGTCTCTCCTTTCTTGGCAGACGCATCTAGTGTATAATATTCTCCGGTCGAGGCTATTGGTCGATTGGCCTCCTCGGAATCGAAAGTCACTTTAGGCCATGCCAAAAAAATTTTAAGTTAAAAATTTAATATAAGCCCTTCAATGAAAGGTAAGCTTAAAACTTAACAACCAATCCCTGAAAAAGCTAAAATCATGATCTCCAAATAAAGTGTATGGCAGACAAGGGCATACCATGTATATATATATATATATTGATGCCAGGATGAACAATCTAATGTCTATGTCTGTGGGAAAGCGTGGCTATGGGCAACCAATTAGATGTAAGAGAGAGATAGAGGAGAGTATGTACCCTTAGGGACAATGACGTCACCCCTAACAAAAGTCTTCCCCTTATTGGCTGCTACATCATCAAAATCCCCCATAAACTCCTCAAATACCTTGGCTGCAGCTAGCTCCTCTTCCTGGATACCCAATCATGTGTGAGGGAGGAGACAGGTAGCACCAATTAAAAAGAAGTAATGTGACGTATTATTGATAGGCATATATATATACATAAACAGATATATCAATAACCAATCATACAATGTCTTCCCACAATCCTCTATATGTACAGACCAACGAAAACAGATACATATCCAGTCCAGTACCAGTGTTCATTGGTTTAGACGCCTGCCTCTTCTACTATACTCCCCATATCTTAACTATAGTTATCACAAAAACATATTTCATATATAAATAGATATAAGCAAGTTAATGTGTTCATATAGGCTTCTACAAGGATCTTAGCGTACATGTGCCATATAAAAACGATATATTTATAAACTATATATATTCTCTCAACCAATTGATGTCCTGCCCTTATCTCCTCCTAACAATACGACATACATACCCTCTTTTTATTCTCCTTTCTTTCCTTTTCTATCTCAAAGGGACTCTTCTTCAAGGCTATACTGCCTATAGAGAAGGCTTTGAGCTTCTCCTCTGATATCTGTGTGTGATAAAGAGGGATAGGATAGAAAAGAAGTAAGGAACCAGAAAGATGATTGGAAGGAGAGAGAGATAGAATAGAAAGAAAGCATAAATAAAACACAGGAAAGTGTTAAAATAAATACTTCATTATCTCACGCTATCTAGTACCCTACTAGAGTAGATTAAGTGACGTGGTCCCCAAAAACCTATATTATGATAAAATATAGCTATAATTATTATTCAATAGGAGGTGTGACATAGAAACCTACAGGTTACCACTACCATAGATATGCTATATGCTATATATATGATGCTCCATGAAGGTGATGGGCATGGATGGCCATCGCCATTCCCACCCTTGACAGCCACATATAGAATAAGGGAGGTAGTGGTAATATAAATAAGCATTTCTTTTTCTGTTTGTGCATACAGGAAACTTTGTCTTCCTTCCCCTCTTTTCAGTATCCACCCAAAAGAATGCATTTCCTCTCCTTTTTCTTTTTTCTTTTTCTTCTATTTTGTATTATCTTATTTATTGACTTTTATCACCTTTTCTGTTGTTCTGTCGCTCTGACGCCATAGCACGCATACAGAGATATCTACATACACGGAATATACATATTCTTGGTATATACCTTCTATTTCTCTACCTTTCTGTTTAATTACTTTTATCTCCCTCCAGTGTGGTAGCATACAAGAACAACCATAACAATACCCCATATACATACACACTCCACACATAAATAGGCATGTATTATGTGTTTCTCTTTCTTTCTTTCTTTCTTTTTTTCGTTCTTATCATCTTCGCCCATTTTCCATAGGCTAGGAAACCGGGAAGATATGGAATTGGATATGTGAAAGCAATTGTGTGCTTGGGTAGGTTTTTTATAGGTGGATGGATATATGTATTTGCATAGCTATAATTATCTGTAAGTGCATGGCTGAATCAGCAAACAACATAACAGGGTATAGTAACATAAAAAGATACAGAAAGATATTAAGGTAATAATGAAGATGATATTGAGAGCGACAACAAGGAAATGGAGGATGAAAAGAGGAAAAAAGGTAGAAATGAACAAAATATTATTAAACATATGGTCAGACAACCAATCAGTGAATGTATAGAATGAAGTAACTAGCCTTTTTCGACATTCTCTTGGCTACGATGGTTCGCTGGGATGTGGGAGTGTTGATGTGAGGTCATACACTTCACATCGTACATCTGCCTACAACTATGATATCCTATAGGCTTACAATAATAATGTGTATGGTATGTGTTAATAGATGTTTATTATTATTAATTATCATAAATGGGATATAATGAGTTTGTAATATGCCGCCAAATTGTGTGATATCTTTTGATATATTTTGTGATATATTTTGTGATATATTTTGTGATATATTTTATGAAATTTAGTGGTGTTTTGTGATATATTTTGTGATAGAATAGTTTGATCCATCCATATATTTATTGCGCTATAACAAAATATATTAGATTTGATATTTTGTATTTACCAACCAAGCAATCTGTCATGTAAAACATATGCTGCCTTTCTTATCTTAGCAATGCTTTGAATAAAATTTATTACTCGAGCATCAAACTAAAAACCTTGCACCTTCCAGGAACACATAATATATTATTCAAGTTGTAGCATTACTCTTAGAGCTCGCAAGATTCTGTATCACTTGTTAATAGAATATTGAGCCCCTTTAGAGGCTGTCTATAGTCAATCACACATGTTAGGTTTTATTCTAAAAAAGAAAAGTAGCAATTAAAGATTAATTAAATATTATTATAGAAATATGGTTTTATGATTAATTCACAATTATTGCCATCTTAAGTCAATAGTGATCATTGCAAGTAAACAAATAGTTGGTACCCAATTGAATTACAAAAATGTATACTTGGGTGTATTGAACTGATAAGTATAGAAGCGTCCGACTCAAAAGCATTATTCAAAAAACAAACTGGAGGCAAGTATTTTTAACTTTCATCATTATCTTAAATAGTAATTATAAATATCTGGAAAATAAGTCGCACGGCTTGAGTAAGGACTTTATGTTTCCATAAGAATACTCTCAATTTAAGCTATTTATGGCCGAGAACTCATGATGTAAGTTTTTGTATTTTTGTAAAGTTAGAGAGGGTTTAAAATAATCTGTTAAGACAATTCTTCTTGAACTCACTGTAGTCCAAGTCCATTTTTAATAGCCCTGATGTTCCTTATCTTATCATGGTGATTTCTATCTACAGATAATAGGCCTTATAATGCTCCTTTCCAAGCCTACATTGTTGCCATCAGAAGAAAGTTATAGGCCTTAGGAACAGAAGTGCTTTATACAAATCTAAACATCATAGCTTTGAATGCTAGTCCATACAATTAGAAAAAGCACTTATATGTTATATATGTTTGACTAAAATGTTGTTCTAATTTTGTACTTTACTTCTAAAACAATTATTCAAAAATGAAAGGTAGAGATTTACTATGATTATAATATATTTGATCCAAAACCTAATTTAAGCCAACCTGAGAGTACTGATATAATTGATGACTGAACTTCTTTCTTTCAAAGAAGCCCATATCCTCCTTGAAACAGTTAATTAATTAGATAAATATAATCTTCTCAGATAATAAAGTAAGCTGGTGTTTTTCAAGGCCATGTTGCATTTAAAAGATTATATATTCAACATTTGATTAATATTCTGGTATTTCTATGTTTATAAACCTAAACCCTTAAATCATATGTCCAACATCGCTCTACATCTTTTCAAGCATAATAATGCTTGAAATTCGGGCGGTTTTCCAGCATAGAAGTAAATATGTGAAGTACATTAGATGCTCATATACCTATATAACGTTTAGATCTATTTGTATATAATACTTCTAACATAAGCCCAGTGTGCATCTGTAGTGGTTAGCTATAATATGTACATGTAATATTTATTGTATATATGCAAATGTCATGTTGCTAAAAAACAACCGTCATTTTACTGATTCAACCTTAAAAATGTGTGTGTAAATTGTAGAGTTGTGCACCTCTCAATGGGGTCTTGACTAGAAATTTAGTTATGTCTTTCATTGTGCAACTGGTTCAGAGACATTTATATGTTTCATAATGTTTTTAATGATTAAATGTGTATGGATTAAATGTAAGTTATTTGAGTTGGTGAGAAGAGATTAACCAGTACAACTGTAATCAGTTAATGACGGGTGGGGCAATCAAGCATAGAGAATTACAGTTTATATTGAACATCTTATATTGATAGTAATTACTAGCTCGGGTATGCCATCCAATGAAAAGTAATAGTATAACAGACCAGACTGACTGATGATGGTTAATTTAACAAATATAAAACTAAGAAATATGCCATCAGTTTGAACTGGGCTCTTAATTCTAATATTGTATAAGAAAATAGTGAAGCAAGTCAGAGAGAGTATAAAGAGGAAAGTATCGTTTACTGTCACTAACAACAAACAAGCAATTGATATAAAGGAGAAGAGTCAGAGGCTATCCATGCCCCTCAACTTTAAGGAGAACTTAAAAATGCCATTTTTAGACGTACTTTGTTTATGAATCATTAAACTGACCAATGACAAAGTGCCATATGCATCTAGTGAGGCCAACGTGCCTTCTATGGATATAAGGAGTAGACTATGATTCTTTTCATTACACCCTACACTCTGAAAGATGTCTTTTAACTTCAGTAAAGTTCCTTTAATTAACTTGCTTCAATGGTTAATATATATATATATTATACATGATAGGGTGGATATATATCCACTTTGATTTATGTAGCTTTCCAGGGATATACAAACGGAACCTTTAGTCATCAACCTTATATAGTAAGATATGATAGTATAGCTTTAGTTAAATCTATCCAGTCATTTTCCTTTACCCTTAACTATTGAAATATATGCATTCTATATCAACAATAGTCTAATGCCTCTTTATTGTTTATGTATCAAGTTAGTCAAGGGCAAGTATACCTGTCTACTATAGGCTTTCGTGTTTATTTTTCTAAAAAGAAATACAATACTAAGCAAAGATATGTACATAATTATTACATGGTTGAGAATAAATTAAGTGTAATAGTGAGTAATAATAACATTTATACAATGTATATATATCCACAAAGATTTAAGCAATTTAATTAACATTGTCAGAATTAAGATAAAAGTGCTTCAAAACCAGACAAATTTATGAAAAGGCATTAAATTAAAACAAAGCTCTGATTACTGTACTGATAGAAGTTGTCTCATACAGTTAATTCATCTTCAAATTCGACTAGCGTCTCCTCTGTCATTACGTCATTTCCCTTTTTGACAAATACGGTCTTGACAATACCTGAGCAAGGTTATTATAATTATTACCTAACCTATAAAACCTAGCAATTGTATATATGGCATGTGCCAATTAGGGAAAATAAATAGCAGGAGGTAGTACTAACCTGCCCTATGTGCCTTTAAGGAGTTCTGCATCTTCATAGCTTCAACAATGGCAATCTCCTGACCCTCACTCACCTTCACAAAGAGTACAAGTCAGTTGAGACATCACCATGTGAATAGAATGCAAGAAAACCATTAGAAAGAAAGTGTCAAAGAAGTAATATATATATGTGTGTACAAATATGATACTATGCAATAATTATAGTACAATAGTATGATAATATGAGAATATGTATGTCTGTAATCGATAAAATGTTGAAAAACCAGGCAATATCCTGATTAAGAAATGCAATCAAGTGAAGTATTTATTACACATAAAAGAAAAATACGGAAAGAAAAAAAGTAAAGAAGTAAACATATGGGCCCAGTAACATACCAGATCCCCTGGCTTTACAGCTATTAGTACTACAATGCCAGGCATAGGTGACATAATAAGTTTTGTTCTGTCAACAACTTTTTGAATAGGCATGTAGCCCATTAGGTTATGTTGAAAAGGTGTCAAAATAGTAAGATCGTACTGTAGAGTGTGAGTAGAGTTAGCTCTGTGTAGTAATAAAGGAATTTGCAATAGGAGAGCTCGTCTAACAGCTATAATCTAAAGATGATGTGAGACAAGATTGTACTGCTTCTGAATGTCTTCTTCGTTACGTTAAAGTATTGAATATACATGTATGACCTTAGAATAATATGATACTATATATGTGATTGTAAGTATGCAAACATACAGTTGCATGCTTATGCATATGTAAGCCTAAATACTGTTTTTGTTTTCATATTTATATATACTTTTATGCTCACGAATATGCATACACACGCAATTAAACACGTTAGTGTATGGGTATTTTTACTGTGAAACATGAGAGCGTTTATATCGGTCCTTACAATGGATCCTTTAAAGCCAAGCTTTAAGGTATGTGCCCTGGACTCCAGGTACTGGACCACAATATGATTGGTACTTATAATGGCATTCATTACAGGACTGCGTACTGGCCAATGTCCCTCTAAGGAAAGGAGCTGATTGTCTACAGTCACCTGAGAATACAGCAAATGTATATTTATTACGGGGTATAGCAAGGTGATAGATGGTAATAAAAGAAGATAGACCAGATCATGAAAACAAATAGAGGTTGAGAAATGATTGTTATCCAATAACATAATTATAACAGTCCTATAAGATGTAATCTCTAGACTTTTTGTTATTCACTAGCCAATAAAGTGCAAATATTAAAAATATTGCCTACAACACCCTCCTTATATATATTGCAATATCATACAAACTGGAGTAAATATATTATAGGATTGTATAATCAGCGAGTAGAACCTGTACATATATATATATATTGGTCTCTATTACACAATACCCTTCAGCCTATTCATGCCTACCACCACCCCAGATATATCTAGTATACTCGCTTTACTATGCCAACAAAAACATATCCATATACACTTTGTTTCATTTTTGTTGGTGCAGTACCATCACATATAGCCATTCTAAACGTATGTAACCGACTATTCCTATCAATTCCCTGTTTGGCACACTAATAGTAACTAAACAACCACCCAATAAAATAACTGGGCCTAGGGATGTACACAGGATAAAACTGGTTGATCAGGAAGCCAACAATATATAATAAAAAAAGGATTGTTTTGGTAATATCAACTAAATATACTTAAGCAAACCAATTATCAGTAATTTCACTATTATTTACAATGTAGATATTAGTCAAGGGTGTAGAGAAACAAAACAATGATATTTGGTACAGAAAATATAAATGACCAAATAGTAAAAGGTTAAATCCCAAGGTAAAGTATATGTACCTCATAGTTTACTTTTGATCCGGGCATGATAGTGGTTTTCAGTTGGTGGTCTGAATGGAGTGACTGTTATTGCAAGTATAAGTGTACGTGTAGGTATATGTATAGGTACGGGTATAAGTGTAGTATACATATAGTCATATGTGTAGGTGTAGGTACAATCAGAGGCTAAGGTGTAGGTATAGGTATAATATAAGTGTAGGCATAAGTATAGATATATATATGTGCATATGCATACAAATACACACTATGCAACATAATAAGGTATTAAGTATAAATATAAATAAACTTATACAGTCCGATCAAAATATAGTCACAATTATAGAAGGGAATGCAATGGTGAACAAAAATTAAGGTAGATATATTGACGTTTATATAAAACTGTTAGGGGGTTTGGCTGTATATGTTTCATACTAATTTGGACATCAGCATGTTCTTATAGCAGGATATTTAGTCATACATAATCAGTACAAAGTCATAATAAGAATAGTGATACAGATATAACAGAAGCTAAGGTGTAGAAAAATATTGAGTAAGTTAATAAAAATGACATATGGCGAGGAAATGAAAGAATATCAAAACATCATGAAGTACTATAAGAATAATATAAAGAGGCAAGTATAGGAGATAATAGAAGAAAAACAGTATATGCATATGTAAGAGAATATGTGTGTTTTAATAAGCAAAATATTGTATGGAACTGCGGCTGATAGTCAATATTAGAGACGTTTTTGAGGCTATAGGGAAGAGGGAATAAAGGTAGAGTGGAGTGAGATAGGTGAGAGTAGGATCTAGGATCACATGCCTCCAATACACACGACATATTCTTTTCTACTGATTGGCTTGGTTGATTGAGACCCAGCCTGGTTTAAATATTCTCTTTCTCTTGTCTCTTGTCTCATTTTCATATACGTTGCTGATGCTACCAGCTACATAATATTCCCTATGTGTTATGATTATGTAATAAAAATAGACCAATAGCAACGAGAATATTAAGGAGGGAATAGATAGCAACCAGAAGAATAAAACTTACATATATAGAACGGCATATATACATATATACATATATATACATATATACATATACAGTGGGAATAAGACTCTACATCAAATGATTCTACGCCAGGGAATATAGCATGCTATTAAGTGCTCTTGGAGTATAAATTATTTATAATTTAACTACAATTACAAGTTAAGATGATATTTTATTTAACTCATATGATGTATGTATATGCTTGAATAGGTATGAGTATGTTTGGGTATGAACAACCATTCCTGCACCGTATTGCGACTTAACAACATGGTTATGTGTGTAGTAGTTGTGTTATACTAGGAGTTGACAATATATATAACACTGTTGAATCCTACTCAACCTCTCTTCCTTCCTCCCTCCATTTATTTACATACATAAATAAATGCATATATATAGAAGCATATATAAAGAAAAAAAACATCTCTATCTATAAAATAGACATAAACATAGATATATATATAGACACACACGCGCGCACCCACATACACATATACATATATATATAGTGACTGGAGTGTTTTTCTGTTTGTTCAGGTATAGAAACGTTTATATATAGTACCTGTGGGGCTAGCTCTTACACATGTTTCTGTGCAGTCACTTATCTAAAAATATACTTTATAACATGGATTTTAAAATAAACGTAATTATTTATAGTTTTTATGGATAAATAAAATGCTCTAAGACTTTATATATTAAGCTGCCTAGTTATTTTATTTAATATACTCTTGTTATAGGTAATGTATAACAATACATTAGGAAAACGACCCCAATAAACAATAAAAAAAAACATGAAAAACTAAGATACGGCTACTTTTTATTTGTATAACTATCGATACTAAAAGTATTATAAAAACATGTAGTATAAAGAAACCAATATAGTGGTATATGAAGTTAAAATAGGGGTATAATAGGAGTATATGGCCTTGTATTGTCCCACAAGTCATATATTTGGACATCTCTACTCAGTATGTTAGTAGTAGGATAATATATAATATATAATATATAATATATACATACCTGTTCAATCTCTGTCTTATTTAACTGTTTCACTTGAAAGCCATTGGGGTATATCTTTGGAATGAAGTCAGTGTTGATAAGACCTTTCCTAAAGAGAGGTTGAGAAATAATGTCGCGTAGTAGAGGGATGTTGTGCTTCACACCTGCCCCAGGGTATAGGAGTGTTAATAATAATATACCTACCTTCGTACATACTCCTATGCGCTCAAAGTATCATAAATGGATATGTATTATACTAATATTATGGTTGATAACGAAAACGTTTTATGTATGCTAGTCAGGACCAAGGAAATGCATCCAACATTTGTCATTCATTATTTATCAAAGTAAGGCTCTCTGGTTTTCAACTCCTAGAAGAGTATAGTTACACACGTACGTACTGGTGTAGTTAGGCCAAACTAAAGTGCAACAATGGTTATTCAAGTATGTGTTCCCCCTTTCAACCTATTGTAACTATATATTTCATGATTGGTCTCCTTGCTATTCCTCACTTTATCTACCCATAGTCATTAGCTCGTTAATTGCACATACCCTTAATATAGTAGGTATCCAGAGCGTGCATCATCTTCTGGATGGCACTGTCACGGCAATTCCCATGTGTGACAAGCTTGGATATCATTGGATCGTAGTACACGCTGATGTAGATATAGATCAATGACACATGCAATATATAGCTAGCGTAAAGACAAGCTATTGTGCAACCAAAATGAAACGTTGATTTTATTTTACTTTCCAAGTAGTTAGTGTCATTAATTACATGACTGCAGCAATTCTTTTTCTATTTACTAACATAACATTATTGTTGACAGTTGAGGCATGAAAGGATGCTTATATAATACTTGAAAGTCGATACGAGAATAGAAAACAAGACCAATATTACCCTAGGTTTACTACACTTCTATATATATCCCTAATACATCCCTAATACCTATTGCATGGCATGGTGGATATAGAATGGTTCTGTATATATATCCTGCGGGACTGTATTGTGAAGTATCATTTCATCATTTGAAAATACAAAATCACGTATATGTATCTTAAATTTGATAGTTACAATGTCACACGTTTACATGAGAAAACATCAAAACTTGAAAGATATGTTTATATTAATATTCTCAGTTGTACCAAACTTTTTTTAAAATAAATAAATAGCAATGCCATTTATATAACAGAAAAGAGCCAGGGAAATGCTTGAAAATGGTACAAATAGAGAAATAACATAGATAAATAAGCAGAGTCTTAAGGAGTGGCCCCACCTGATCTCACTGCCTTCCTGCACGCCGCTGTCTGTACGTACTGTACCATTCTTTTCTGTATCCTTTGGTTCAATGTAGTTTTCAAGGACTCCAATAGATGGTAACATTTTCACAGTATCCTGAATGCGTATATTTGTAATGACGTCAGGCTAACCATTCTTGTGCTTACTATCTACTATCAAATATTTTTTACATTTCAAAAGAATAACACTATAACCTTCATATACGTCTGTATTAGTGTGTTGAATTCAGATCCATGCCTCTAAAACAATTAGATAGACACCTTGTACAAATATATTGTTCATAGTGGACTCCCTACAACCTATCCCCCTAGGACACATACCCAGTACATAAACATATTACATGGGTACAGATATATATACGTACCTCAGCATAGACCCTGCACTCCAAGGCCCAACCCTTGATGCCAATGTCTCTTTGAGTCATGTTTAGAGGATGGCCAGCCGCCACTCGGATCATTTGTTCTACTAGATCAACCCCTATAGACTCGCATCCCAATCGGTCAGTCAAGTAGTCAGGATTATGAAGGTGAAGGGTTTTCTACATCCCTCGCACTTGGCACAGGAATACCGTGTAATATATATGTAGTTATATGTAGTATATGTAGCATATGTAGTATATGTAGTATATGTAGTATATATATAATATATATATATATATAATTGATTTGGGTAGGAGAATTGATACTCCATAATTATACAACAATTCTTGAACTGAAATACTTCTACTGAACCTATCTACAGAGCCATTTTCTATTGACTCTGACGCGTAGAATTAAAAACTAAACATCAAGAGTATACTCATCCCTTCGATCCTCGCTTCCCCCTACTCCTCAAATCATAAAATGCAGGCGCCATTACTGCCAGACTATGCATACACGACATGCACTACTAGTATATCTACAGGAACTACAAGAGCTAAACAATTACACCATGCAGTAAGTTAAATCCCTTATATATAGAAAGAAAAGATGAAGAAGGATTGGTAACGGTGACATACCCGTGATAAATTCAGTAATGGGGTGCTCTACTTGTAGACGAGTATTCATCTCAAGAAAGTAAAAGTTTCTTTTACTATCAACCAGGAACTCAACCGTGCCTTTATATAAAGAAGGGTAATGTAATGGTCAGTAATGGTCGCCATTGCATTGTATTTAAAATGTATGAGACGAAGTACATCACGAATATTAAATAGGGGCCCAGGGGAAGATGATAACAATGGAGAATGGAAGAGAAAATACAGAGGCCGATAGATGGATTTCTTATAAAGCAATCATAAGACCCAGTAGTAATGAGGATTGGGTACAATTCATAAAATCACTCTTTTAAATTATGTAGAGTATTAAAAAATTACAACTATAGTTTGTTTATTGGGATTGATTAGCGCGGTATATATATATATATCACTCTTAAAGAGGCGGGAAGAGAGACAAAAACGGAGAAAGCAAAAGGTATATGCTTTCTATAGAATAGAAATATGAATAGATGTAATATATAGATACTCTGCAGCTTGGGACATAAGATATATTACAGTGGATGGAAAGTACACATGTCAGAGAAAATGAGAGCAAACAAACAAACAAACAAATAAAGGCAAACCATTAATAAAACTCAGTGAATGAAGTATAGATTGTGTGTAGTGTACCAGCGGAGTCGTAGCCTACTTCCTTACAGAGCATGAGAGCTTGTGCCCCCATGGCTGCACGGGTCGGCTGGTCTAGAAACATGGAGGGAGCTTCCTCTACAACCTTCTGGTTTCTTCGTTGGATACTGCATTCTCTTTCATTAAGATAGATCTATTTGTTTATGTCAGATTGTAGGTTTTAGGTTTTCTGTTTATATAATTGAATCATTGTGAGTTGATATCCTATTATATGTTTAATTGGCCTTCAACGTTCATTAAAAATTGCAAGTACGTATAATATATATAGGACTTAATCCAAATAACATCCACATCTATGAACAAACTAGTATTATGATATGAAAGGTAGGGCAAATAAATACATGAATCAATTGAGAAATAGAAAATTTATGTAATAGTGACATTGATGGGGTAGATAGAGTAGATCGAAGAGCACTACCCAATGCGACAGTAAAATTAAATATAGCTATATACACAACATAGGCCAAGCCAGCAGTCATTATAATTATCTTAATTATGTGGTTAATTAATGCTGGGTTTGAAAGTATTCTATATCTACGATGCTACATTGAACAAGTATAAAAAGTCTCTCTCTAAGACGGATTAAGGAGTTTTGACTCTTTAGTGATAACGAATAAAGGTTATACAGTTTTTATCCAATATTTTCTGATTGCAATAGTCGGCTGCTACCTTGAGCATGAGTAAGATAATTACTACATAGGCTGAGATTAGCAATAAGAATATGCAATGAAATCACACTTGGATACATACACACATACATACATACACACATACATACATACTCTATTGCCATGTTTGTCGCACATCACTTGAATCTCAATGTGGCGAGGTTGGTAAATAAACTTTTCAATCAAGAGTCTATCATCCCCAAAACTTGATGCTGCTTCCTAGTGGGCCGGGGAAATTAGTTTTTGTTAATAAAAAACGGTAAGAGTATTTGCAGTATTGGGGTATACTTGGTATGCAAGACTAGATATTAATCAATATGATCTACTTTCTTATGTGTCTATGTGTATGCGAGTGTATTTAATTTCCTATCTCATCATAAATTGTTTTTGATTTTTCAGGGATGACTTCAAGATTGCAGAAATATACCACCAGTAAAAAATAATAAATAAAAAAAATGCTCTGTTATTTACATAATCCAAATAAGGCAGGTAGGCGATATTGATTAAATTGAAAAGATTGGCTAGTTAGTTGGGGGCTTAAAACAAGGAAGGAGTGAATAGTGGTACCCAGAGGGTAGAGGTGAGAAGATGTTATCTACGCCAAAATATAAAAGAAAATATAATGGATCACTTAGGATCAGCACCATGATAATCTTTTTTATGCATTTTCATTTGCCTTAGATACATTTGGAATCAAAAAATAAGCTTAGCTGGCATAATAACAGTATTATTTTATTAGTAGATACCCACAAATAATTAAGAAAGAGAAAAGGTTTTAGTCCGATTTATATAGTATACATGCCACCCGTACCACCTATGCTATGTATGTACATATGTGTATATATGAAAGTTTCAAACTATGATTGGACTACAAGAAGGAATCAATTATAGCCCAACTCTATACTTGGTCTAACTTTTATAGTCCAATAAATAGTCCGCCTAACACCAGACATGCTATACTGGCCTATAGTCGATATGGCTCTATCTTTCATATTCCTGGTCGCTATGCAATATACTCATAACTGCAAAGATTAACGAATACAAACCTAGATCGCATCCTAGCAATCTTCAGAGTTGTTACTATGTTTGTTTTAATTAGACGCTATTTTATTTTTGATTTTAAATAAACTTAACTATCTAATTATACTTGCCTATTATAATAACGCATTTTTGTGCGTAAAAGGAACATACCCCTAGTCTGGTATGGTAATGTTTATTCAAATTAGAGGAATATCTAGCTTGGACAAGACAGGTAGAGTTTGAACTATTTCATATTACTCGTAATTATATAAGAACAGGGCTCTTTATAAACAATGAACATTGCAGAGGAAGGACTGGGAATAGGCTGGAGGGTATGTGTATTGTAGATGTCTATACACTCACCTGCTTGGACAACTGAAATGCTTCTTTGCATTCTCTATCGTCCCAGGCTACTCTCATACCCTGCACACATTAGGTTATCCTGTAAATATTCTAAACATTCTTGTAGAAAGAAAGTCGTTTGCATAGCTTTAGGCTTTTTCACAACTCTATTATACACATACATACTAATGAAGAAGTCTGAATTGCAAATATGTCTCACTCTATCCACGCATTATTCAGCCCTTCATTTGTCCTTCTAAACCTCTTTACTTATTATTGCATGTTCCAAAATGTATCTCTGTTGGAATAATATATATTATATATATATATGTTATTCCAGAATTGTATCATTTTTGGTTATTATTATTGTCAAACAATTATCAATATATTCTCACCATACATATTTTTTATACAATTATAATAAACTTATAGCCAATAGCATTTGAGTTTAGTTGCAATAATTTATGTTTAACCAGAAAGTTAGGCCAATATAATCCCCTCATGGATTAGTAGGATGCAGAATGCAATCTAAATTGGGTTATATCACGGATTGATGCCCTAGGCAATTTACAACCGAGATCATACATACATCTGTAATATATAAGACATGAAAGGCCCAAGCTTCTCTTCATTGCAAACATTACCGCACACCACTCTCTTCTTTTCTGGGTTAAAGATTTGGATTTGAGGCAATAAGGTATCATGTGGTTTGAGTGACTTTCCATACTGATAAAAACATAGTCCCTCTTGGTCATTTTGGTTTGTTTTATATTATTCTCACCCTTATTTAATTCCCTCATTATTAGTCTGGCAACCTTACTGTGTTTTACAGGTGTAAGGCAGAGCTTCTTGTTAAGCATATAAATTATATGATGACTAGTTATTGTATTCCCTTCAAAATATATTATTATTAACATTGGTGTGTTATTTGGATATTAGTGTTGCATATATACAGTCCGTTACAGAAGAGCATTAACTTGAACTTGTAGAACAAAGACAATCATTTTTTTTTTCCTGTTAACAACAAACACCTAAGCAATTGTGGCAAGAGTACGACTATACTAGATGAAATCATGCATCATGGATTATGCAATCAAACCACTAGAGATTAATACCTTACCCCCACCTCCTGCAGAGGCCTTCATCATTATTGGGTATGTAATCTGGTGGGCCAATCTCACTGCTGCTTCCGCGTCTGTCACTACCCCATCATACCTGACGTCATTATACGTTTTATTAGCATGTAATTAATGTAATAGTGTTGAATACTATCTTGGTGGGGTATTATTAAATGTCATTATATGTTACAATTATATATATATTACTATTTAAGGTTTTACAAGATAAAGATATATATATATAAGAGAGTAGAAAGTAGAAAGACCTATATAACATACCCTGGAATTACATTTACTCCTGCACTCTTGGCCAATAGTTTGCTCTGAATCTTATCTCCCATGGCCTCAATAGCATGTACATTGGGTGCAATAAACGTCACTCCTGCCTCGCTCAACTTGGTAGCAAAATGAGAATTCTCTTTATAGTAATAAATGAAATCATGGTTAGTTATGACGTCATGAAGGTCTTGAAGGGTACTCTATACAATGGCTATCTCGATTATTAAACAAAATAAAATCTATTTTTTAAAAAAAACAATTAAGCAGAACATATAGTAGTAGAGAGACGGTACTAACTATTTGGGAAAGAAGAAGTAAACATATAAACAGTAAAATAAAATACAAATGAAAAAAAAATAGTCTGAGAAAAACAGAAGATAACAAATAAACAATTGAGTAAGAGAGGTATATATTATAATATTGATTGTTGTATGCGTATGTAGTGATATAAGTAGATATGAAAACAAAGCAATATATATAGTAAGTAAAACGAGACAAGGTAGGCTGTATATAGCTGGTGATATAGATATTCGTAGCGAGTATTTTTTTATATACTTTATTTTTATTTAAAAGGGATATATAATTGCATTCTTACCTGAAAGAAAACCATACCCTGGATGAACCGCTTGTGCACCTAGAATGATTAGCCAATGGGATGTTAGCATGTTATATCAACAACATAGTCACAACATATTATAAACCAACAGAGGCTTCTTAAAACAAAATATAATATTATTAGAATGTATTTTCTCACTAGTAGATCTATTATAATGATAATATTTCCTTTTTAATATAATAGCAGTCTATACCCATCATATATATATATATATACCCTACCATGCCCTAGCCTTAGCTTAATACTCAATTACTCAAACTAAGATTCCTCCTCCCCGCATGCAAACATACAATATCTTACAATATCTTGCATCCATATCCCTTCCATTGGTTATATTTCGCTTCTAAACACTCTTTCTTTAGATAATTAGATGGTCGTAATCAGATTATACCTTATAATTACTATTATTATATTTCCTACCCAATCTTATATATGAAACCTTTTTCAACCATAGAATAAACACCATATGCTAAGTGGTCATCAAGACTTAAAATAAAATACCAAGCACTCGAAATCATAAAAACAAATTAAAAATTTAAAATCAACAATATATAAAGTAAAATGCATATACATGCTGAGCCAAGTGGCAGTGATTAACCAATAGAAAGCCACATTTAACATGGACACCAAATACTAACCACTGAGCCAGACAGCCTTTAGGATGTTGTCCATATTAAGGTATGATTTGTTGGTAGGAGCTTCACCGACCTAAGAGTTGGAAGACAGTGTAAGGTTAGATTACACGCATAGTGTATAGTATATTTGGGGCAGCATACATAAAGTCCAACTGAGAGGGCTAGTTTCTATTTGAAAACAAATGTACAGTATAGTACAAAGTATATAGGTTTGGCAATTTAGAGGTAGTAGGTTAAAGACTAAAAGCTCGTAGGAGGGATGGTGATGTAATGTATTTGGAAAACACAGAGTGATTGAGATATATATATATATATATATGGTGTGAATACAACAATTTTGTAAACAAGGAAAGAAGATAGGGAGAGAGAAGGGGAAATGATCCATATAGGGAGAAAGCTTAGGTAAAAAATAGATAGGAAGATAATGTAACATCTTGTGTGAAAAGAATAAACATTCATATATAATTGGATGAGGCATAAGAATACATTTTTGCATGTATGTATGTGGGTATGTTTTAGTCATACAGAGTAATGAGAGTATACAAATCTGGTTTCATGAAGCAGCAAGAGCCTTACCAAGATAGCCTCATCGGCCATTTGTACGTGCATAGCATTACTATCCACATCCGAGTGGATGGCAACTGTTTTAATGCCTAGTTTCTTGCATGTACGGATAACTCGGCAAGCAATTTCTCCACGATTAGCAATAAGAATCTTGTCAAATAACTAGTATATAGAATATATAATGGCAAGCATTAGTAACCGTGCTACAAGTAATGTATTTTTAAATGAATTATATATGTAATAAGTAATACTAAAAGAGGAAAAACAAATTATTGCGTTGCAAAATCATGGGCGGGCCAAATGGGGTAGAGGAATCGTGTAGAAAAATACGAAAAGAAAGAAAAGAAAAAAAGAAAAAGAAAAAGTACACAGTGAACTTGATCTACATCTTCAGTTCACATATAAATCCAGTATCATTAAAATTAAATATACTATTACGCAATGATCTCTATCAACTGCATAAACAAGACACTGTACAAATACTCACAAGGCTTTTAAAATTAAGTCTAAGCTTTAGTACGATTACTATTCATAACCTGTTTAACAACAGTTTGTTCAAGAAACTAGGCAATTATACATAAACTACTGGATATAATGTCATTATAGAAAAAAATTGATTTCTTGCTTCAGAAATACGTAAATCTCATTGTCTGCCCATTCTTTAGCATAATGAATATGCTATGACATGATCATAACATATACATAAGATAGGTGAGTAAATGAAAAATAACAGGCCACAAGGGAAGGAGAGTGTAATTCTACCTTCTCACCAGCCGCATTCATGACATTTCGGCACATTAGTAAGTGTTTAATAATGTTTGCAGGAATAGCCCGGCGGGCTGCTACCACAACAACTGATTGGTATTGTTTAAGAACATTCATTTCAACTGTTTGGGTTGCCCAAATTAGTTTGCCAGCAAAGTTTCTCTTCAAAAATCTATCTGTGAGAAATTTATCATGTGCTCTTTTTTATTATTGTATAGCTAATGTATTTTCTATATTCTGGCTCAGTTATGGCATTTAACTTATTCAAATATATCGTTTCATACAAATTTCCGAAAACACATATTCTATAAATATCATCATAAAAACACGCCTCCACTGAAGCTATGAAATATGCGTTCAGGGCCTCATTCAAGTCTTCGTACAAACCTTTATACAGACTATTTCATGTGTTTAATTTGAATATACACAACTAAAGTTAATATATCCTGTGTAACCACAATCCTCTACAGGAAGTGCATATTATTACACATATATGTAATTGTAAATATATCCAAAGTGGATTCCTCCTTTATGACTACGCGTGTCCTTATTTGTTTGGAACCACATTCATCACATTTAGTGATCTTTAGATAAGCTCACTTTAAAATTAATTGTGGCTGAGATGGGCAAAATATTGTGAACTTTTCTAGCAAATCTAAACTAGATAAGTGTGCAGTATATACATGCATATTGAATAAGGTCTTATTATACAAATAAAACATAAACGAATAATTATTTTCAAAAATACTGCCATTATGCCATGTGTTGCTGAACAAAAGGGATTGCTTAGGAAGTTATATATATATATATATATATATATATATATAT
>NAOQ01000001.1:102438-137661 GCA_002751075.1 Ichthyophonus hoferi
AAAAAAAAAAAAAAAAAAAAAAAAAAAAAAAAAAAAAAAAAAACATTTTTCTGAGTGAATATGCATTTAAATGCACGAATAGTTATAAGCACACCAAATACAGTCTTAGATACCTTTTAACAAGAATTTCTTTGTCCAGCGGCATCACTAGGATTTATTGATGAGATAATCGAACCAGCCAACACTAGATCCCGTATTTGTCAAGATCTAGATATTCTAGAGAAGAAAGTTCAGCAGAATCCCTCAAAGAAACACGGAAATATACCTCTTTAGTATTTATAGTAAATGAATTTTAATTTTTATGTAGGTTAACTTAGTCCAAAGGCTTGATGGTTCGGCCATATTAAACTATAGGAGTGGCTACATGAGTATATCTGAAACATGTCACTAACATATAAAACCAATTTCAACTCCATTAAATCAATTCTCTGGTCCTTGAGGGATTTTTATACTTTGAAAGATCGTTTTTATAGTTTTCCGAAACCTATACAGATCATTTAAGAGAGTTTGCTCTATAATATTATATATTTAATAATACAAAAGTTCCACGATGGAATTAAATATATATTCATGAATGAGGTCGGAAGTTTAAAAGTATAGATATGAAGTACGGAGGTATTTATGTATTTATGTACAGTTTGTCGATTTCAACCTGTGCAGTAATTGTCTGACCCATGCTCAAGGTGGCAGCGGAACATCACAAGTAGAGCACTTAGGATAAAAACTGTATAGCCTTTATTAAGTATAATTGCAAAATTATGCGTCCCTAATCTCTCTCAGACCGGGACTCTTCATACCTTCTAAAAATGACATTTTATATATGGAATTATTAAGAGCTCATTATTCATTAATTAAATAATTATAACTATAGTTACTTCACCTATGTTATATATGTAACTATGTTTGACACATTAAAGGTAATCGCGATCGGGTGAAGAGGATCTGCCTAGATCTAAGTTTTTGTGTTTTCTAAATCCGTAAATCCTGAGTGGAATCTGGCATATTAATGAGGGTTTTAAGATTGTTTACCGTACTCCTCTTTATAGCAGTAGGTTGTATTGGAGTTCGGAATGAGTGGACAAGATATTTCAATATATTGGGATTGGTTAATTATACATTAATCCAATTAGAAGGGCTTTGTGGATATTTAGATTGGTTCCCTAGTTCAAATATATTTTAATGTCAATGAATATCACAACTCCAATTTACTGAATCTGTTTTCGACATTTGAATGACAAAAAGGCAGCCAATAGCATGGGGATATAAGTTGATATTTTATCAACAGTAAAATGAAAATACCTTATTGGCAGCCACATCGGATTGCTATTGGTGGCTAATCTGATTGCTATCGTCAAAGGCTGACTCAGACATGCTAGCTAAAGACAACATTGTTCTTACTTTCTGAAATATTTATAAAAAAGAAGAAATATGGAGCTGCACCAACGGCTAAATACTCCTAATGCAGAGTCAATGAACAAGTACGAGCAGGCGGTGAAATACTGGCAGGAAAAACTTTCCAGTCCTCCATTTCTACCCCTACCAACTGATTACCCACGCCATTCTGATCAGGTTCACATTTACCACAAGGCTCCATCTTACCCATCCAACATACCTCTAACATCATTGCATTTCTCTTTCTTGTCGCCGGCTCTTAGCAGAAAAAGGTGTTACAATTAGAGTCAAAAAATATATAAAAACTTTACAGGAGTAAGCATTGTAAATGCACATCGTCTATTGTAATTATAGTTATAGAGCATTATGTTATATAACTTCATATACAAATGTCAAAGATATATACTAATCTAAACAAGTGTCTAAACAGTTATAAGTTTTAATTTACGCACACATCACCCCAAATTCTTATAAATATTAAAATCTTTATGCTTACAGAAAATACGCCTTTTGCCAACAGAGCCCTATTAAATACCTTTTCTTCTTAAAATATAGGTGGTGGAGGCTGAAGTAGTTCGCCGAATCGATACAGAGGTGTGCAGGGCTGTGTTGAAGTACAGTCTAAAGAGCGGCGATAGGCCTTATACCTTGGTTCTGGCAGCCTTTGCCATTGTGCTTCATCGCTACACAAGAGAAGAGGATATATTGATCGGGTCCAGTGCGAGTTCCGGAAATCCTCTGCCTTTGAGACTCAGTCTTGACGGACTTACTCAGCTAAGAGAAGTAGTCAGTAGGGTCAGCCTAATATCCATCATATATAGTTTACAAAACTATGAGTCTTATATTTATTTTAAATAGAAGCTGGTTATATTTACAATTTAATTAATGGGTTACCATGTTTTTTCTTTTTTGTTTTTTTTTTGTTTTTTTTTTGTTTTTTGAGATTTTGAGGTTATCTAAGCATTTATATATTCTTTTGGGTGTCTTTGTATATTACATTACGTTCATGAGGCAGGTTCAAAAAATTTAACCTAATATTTTATCCCTCTTATCCTACTACCATTTTGTTTGCGCAAATTAATTATAATGGATTATTTTAATAACAAATACAATTGTAATATTTTTTTATGAATTTATTTGTCTTAAAATTAATGCTTGTTATTGCTAAGGACAACTGTAGATAGGACGCACTATAATCAAATATTTAAATTTACTATGGCCATTACGTTTTCCAATGGGAGTGACCCCATATTTTGCATATATAGGCTTATTCTACACAGATTAGTATAGTGTATGCTAACTGTCTTTGGAGGATTGTAAGACTAGTATTATGTGGAGGCAAACATTTATTTTATTTTTGGTTGTTAGCTGTATAAATGTATTTTATTTATTTATGTACAATGCAGATGCTTAACACGAGAGCCAATCTTATGTTCTCTATGTGCTCAATTATTGTTTAATAAATTTTGCATGTTCAAACCTGAATAGAGAATTTGTTTTATATAGTAATTGTGCAATCACATTCTTTAGTATTCTCTATGGAAAGCAAGCATGTATAAGAAAATGTAAATCTTTATATATATTGTCATATATCTAAACTTACCTCTTTTAAATACATGTATGAGGTGTTAATGGCATTTCTAATTCATCCTTAACCATGTGTTATGTGGAGGAAGAGGCTTCAAAGAACGATATACCTTTGACGTTGCTTTTGGCTGGTCTTGACTCCACCTCAGAAGCAAACCATTTTAGTACTAATACCCACCAGTCTCTTTTCCAGGTATCACTCAAGAAGAATTATATAAACGCATGACTGCATGAAATGAAATGCCATTTCAGAAGAAAACAATCATATGCATATAAATAATACATACTGACATACATTAACACATCGTAATGGGCAGTCACGCTCAAACCAATATATATATTTATGCAAGCATACATGTTTACATATAAATAAAAATTTCTACATATATATACATAGTCATATCTAATTAAACATCAAGTTTTATTAAAAAAAACATGTAAGTGCTATATATTGTTTTCTTTCAATATTAAGACCAGTTCAAAACACTAAATGATATTTTCATGTATTTTGACCTGACATCTACACAATTTGGAGATTGTATCCTAACACTCATATTGCAAGTTGGAAAGCACATATAACTTTATGACACTGCCATTATACTTGCTAGAGTAATGTATCGTCATAATAATTTTCTCGGCATTTCTCAAGCATACATTTATATTGATGCACATCTATGGTCATTTATAATGAAATATACAAAACATATTCTTACCCATACCGAACTATAATTCTATATATTGATATATGCATCTACACAAAAATACGTAAGTATTTTGTTAGATATAGGGTATATTGTTTAACATAGGGTATATACAGGCATGCTGCTTTAATGCTGTTGATGTAAAGAAAGATACATTGGATGCAATTGCAGTCGGAGATTGGAAAATGTTTGTGGAACAGGTGATATTACTAAATCTTCTTGCTCTATTGAATGAGAAGCACTAATATTTTCAGCGCTTGCACATAAACCATTTCTTTGTCATTTAATTATCTCATGTTGTACTTATTTTTCCGGCTTTATTAGACTCAAGAAGTGTAGTTTCACAAATCATGAACAGTATATTTGAATATCAAAAAGGTAATGCCAAAGAATAAATAAATTCAACCACTATGCGAATTTTGTAGAATCATTCTCTCCTACTAATAATTATTGGACCTAAAAGGATGCGGACAGCAAGCTACTATTACCCCTCAAGATCCGGTTTACATATAATACAGTATTATTCTCTAGGGAACGAATTAACGAACTCCTACTTCAGGTACCTATTATTGTGTCCCCTTTACACTATGATTGATTACAGAATTATTTTGCTGTATATATCATATTCTCAATAAATTACACAGGATAAACTGAAGCCTTATACTATACATAGTTGCATTGCATATATATATATATATATATATATTAAAGCTGAAACATTGTAATGTAATTAACACTGAATTTGCTGAGAGAACGTTGTTATAAATACACAGTATTATTTTACATATAATGCTTCATAATATATTTATTTGTCTTGTAACCCTTGTTATGGTTCATGGTTCAATTTATGATATTAATATTATCGTATCTTTAACTGATTTTGTATAGTTAGTAGTTACATAACATACATGGATCTGTTATATCGTACACAGAGGAAATACAATGACTATATATTGTTAAGTGTGGTTTAGCAAGCTTTATAGAAGGTTGACTCACTTACAATGGGGACTAAGTTATAGATGATGACAGATTGTCACAATAAATTAGTTCTATATTTAAATTTTGATATAACCGTATGCACATGTTCATTTTGTGGTAAACGTATATACATATATCTAGATATACACACATAACAATATATTGGATTACAAATGCATACGGTTGGGTATGAACAATATCATGACATAAACAGCGCCGATGCCATCTGTTTTGTAAGAAAACCGAAGACCAGCAAAACATAATCCTGTAATATTCAGACTCAGTTTATATCGTTTAATGTTCCAATATTATATTAGTTTTATACATATATCATATATATATATTTGCTAAATCAGTTAACCCATTCTCCTTTGGTTTCATATATATATACTCGCCTACTTACCCATTTGATCAGACATATTTACATTACTTTAACCAATTCCCAACGATAGGTTGAAGAGGTAATGACGGCTATAGCAAACAATGGGGATAGTACGGTAGATAGTGTATCTCTGTTCAATCCCAATACACAATCAGGACAATTACTGCCAAATCCCCGAGATCATCTGGACGATACTTGGGAAGGGAGTATTATGGAGCATTTAGCCGCCTGGGCTGACAAGGACCCACAACGGGTAGGTGACAGTTAGAATTTATATTACAGTAGGGGTAAGTATGAAACATAATGGTAGGGTAAAATAGCTGGGAGGTGAATGAAGTAGCCTAGGTGGATGAATACCGATTGGCTAATTACATTACCAAAATACAGATTGCTGTTGTACATAAGACTACCAAATATAACTACGGATATATCAACGGATATAGTAACAAGATTGCCAACTATCTCATTTCAAAGGGTATTAAGGTGGGCATTTATGCATATTTAGAATGTTGCGAATATAATGAAATATATGGTCTAATGTGCGTGTGTAAACATGTACTATTTTTCTGTAAATATATATGTGTTTATATATTTCTGTGCATAAATTTGGGTCGGTGAAAGTTTGCATATGTATGTTTTTGTAGTTTATATATATATGGTCTCTGGCTTGTACATGTATGTACATGCAAGTATATATCTTGAGAAATAAATTATTAGAAAGGTGACTTTGGGAACTTCGATATTGTTTTATCTAACTATATCACTATATATTGATGGCTGGAGTAGTTTGCTCAATTTAACATCAAGCCAACCCATTTATAACACTAAAGTGATATATGTCTGCTTCTAAATGAATCTATCAAAATACAGAAGTACACATACATAATAATATAAACAATTTCAATATGTACATATGAAAGCACGTACACTTATACATATATATGCAAACATGTAAGCGTGCCTAAAAATTCCAGCAACCAATAAAGACCATCTCTTTCCTTTCCTCCTCCACATGCTTACACATGCTTATACTTAGCAAGAGGATGTAGTGACATTGTACGCTCACCGGAGTACAATATTAGTCGTAGGCATCATGGGAATTCTGAAGGCGGGCGCCACATTTTCCGTTATTGGTTGGTACCCATAAGGGATTAATATGAATAATTAAGTTGAGGAAGAGTGGGGAGGGGGGTGGGGTGGGGAAGTTGTGATTATTCACAAGCCTGATTACTCATATCTGTTTCTTTCTGTATAAAACCCTTACAAAATCTTGCTATGTATTAAAGCATATAAATAAAAGTTATGGTGTGTACCTCATGGTTATACTTTGTTCATCTTAGGGAATTGTTAGATAATAGCGTCTGTCACAATACACGAGGATCAAAGTCTGAACACCAAATAATTGTATCACCGCCTATGCAATCATGTTGTATTTACTATATATATTCTATATTCATTTTTCGTATATTGTGATTAGTTCTTTAAACAGTCCACAGTCCCTTTTCCCTCGATATTTTGTTTTTCACTCACTGATTTACACAATCTGTCTTTCTTAATGTGTTTTATCTGATAATATTGATCTACGACCAAGTATTATAATAATGTCGTTTATGTATATACTTGTATTATTATGACTAACACATTCCAATGAAAACCCGCACATAGGTACACATAAACCCCTATTCCTTATATATGCATATAAAACAGTATTTTATATGAATACATGACCTCTATCCAACACTATATATCAACATATATATCTTTCACGTACCTCTCACTAATACATTTACTTTCTGGTTGATTGTCTTCCATTTAAATGTGATTTTTTAGATACGTAGTTTGAAAAACATACTCGCATTATAGTAAGCACTGGCCTTACCAAAAGTAATTACATATAAAGATACAAATGGTTGGAGTAGGCCTACGCAGTACCATATCATTCATGCAATGAATTAGGTATGAGACAGTACATATGGGGCATAATTCTCTTTTTCTTACCAAATATTAGTGTCCGCGTGCTTTCTGTGTGGTTTTAGGAAGGAATAAATAAACTTATTGTGAATGAGAACACATTTAGATATTTACTTTGGGGCTTATTCGTACGCTATACAGGTTGTATCTTGATGATTGATATGTATAAATTCAAATATAAAGAGCATATTGGGTGATATTAGGTGATTGGGAAAAACAAAAAAGACAGTGACCGGCAGCATTTGATAAAATTACAACAATAATCGATATATATATATATATATATATAAATGTCGAATTCCTAAATATTTTATCCTTTCCCCCTAAAGGCATAAAATATTTTGATAATTGGTTAACCACAATAAAAATGAGTTATTTGTATTATGTTTTAGATTAACTAAGTAATGTAAACAAGAAAAAAGTATCTGTTTATTGAGGCATTGGATGTTATTGAACCCGCCTACATACTCATTGTATATAAAAGGATATTCACAACATTACGCATGATCAGATCACATTTACATTTGCTTTAATCGCCGTCAATTCTAAAATAAATAATCTACACTTCCTATTAGACTCTACATCATTCTTCCTTATTATGATATACTGTTTTACTTTCTGACACTTAACAATGTTATTATTAATATCATATAAGCGGGCAGGCCATCATGTCTAGTAAGGTAGCTATTGAGTATGTACTGAAGTCAAAGCGTGCGAGGCGTCCATTTTCCAAGTATTTACTAGTATATTATTATATCTAGACATTATCATGGGCATCAAAACATGTGCCGCAAAGTGAAGTGCTAATAGTATTGAAACTATAAAACATACTTATGTGGCCTTTTCATATATGATGTGGTTTTGCCTTATTGTAGAAATTTATTTCACCGTTCATCCTTTTTAATGAACATATAAAAACAAAAAATCACATTCCCTACCCTGTCAATTCAACACCAACTATACTTATCTACGCTCCTTGCTCTGCAATCCCCAGATCCTCTCTATCCTACCGATCGGCAAATCATCTATCTCAATGTGGCACGGCCTATAGCCATTGTACAATTCAAGTTGGCAGGGGAACTGAATGCTGACGTACAGGATTTCATTGATACAAAGCTTAGGGTGGTGTGCCAGTTAAAAGGCCTAGATATTGACAACTATGGGTAGGTGGTACAGGGGGTCATCTGTTTATAGGCAAGGTCACATACAGTATACACTGCTATACACATATGCACATGTTTTTAAAAAATATAGTAAGATATTATTAATGTGATTAATCCACCCACAGTGAGCTTGAGGAGGTTTCAGCAGTCAATCCACAGGTGAAAGTAGGCCCTAATGACATAGCTACTCTTTCATTTACTTCTGGCAGTACTGGTGTTCCCAAAGGTTCGTTAACCTTTCCCTATGATTTTAGTTTGTATTTATTCATCAATTAATTTTCATGACAGAGCTAGGAGAAAACAATATAATTTACGTGAGATATTGTATATACCTGTTTACATGTATGAGGAGATCGTGAATATATATAGAGTATGGTGTAGGTAAGCCATGGAGTGATCAATTTGTGTTGCGGTTATTAACAGAATTAAATAATATATTGTAAACTGATTGATGACATGCTAGGAAATACATACATGCTCGAGATCCTACAAAAGTCAGGTTGGCATACTATATACATCTAGAGAGAAGTAAGTGCATACACACATAAACGCATACACTTAGATATATACAACAGCATACATATATGGGTGTAAATCTTACAATAATAGTTTGCTTTTATATACAGCGGTACGTGGTAGACATATTTCATTGACGCATTTCTACCCATGGATGGCAAAGCACTTTGGCCTGTCTGAATGTGATCGGTTTACAATGTTGTCTGGAATTGCCCATGATCCAATACAACGTGATGGCAAGTAATTCTTTCTCCATGCTAAGAAGTAGACAAATATATCCATATCACTCTATATCATATACGCATATAGATATATACCTACAGGTGAATGACAAACCCAGAGAATGCAAAAAACAAAACAGATTAAAGCCGATAGAGTGATGCCAGGTTTAATTCAATGGCTTAAGCTTGGTTTAATAGGCCGTCAGAGACATAGTGCAACAGTACCTCATTAACCGTGGTCTCGCCCCATACATAAAGTGATTGTAATTAATATCTTTACCATAGAGCTCAACTACTCTATTAACCATGTTATCCTGTGCTTTGTGTTATTTTAACCGTCTTTTTGTCTTCTTACTACAAATTCTATAATATTTTGTTCTTTATGTAACCCTACCCTTTTTGTGTTATTTTGGCACCCTGGCATGGTTTTCATTCTTTTTTTTATAAGTTTAATTAATGTTTGTCATGGCATGTCCTATTGTTATAGCATTCATTTACCTCCCGCCTCCTTTTATTCTATCTTGCCTTTTATTCTTATTCCCACTTTTTAGTGTTTACGCCTATGTATTTAGGAGCTTGCCTATACGTCCCTGATTTTGATGACATCATGAATCCCGGCCAACTTGCCACTTGGATATCTACCTATGATATTACTGCTGCTCATTTAACCCCTGGTATGTGCATACTTATATGCGTAAAGGCTGGTGTATAGCTGGATATGTGGATATGCGTCTATGCATGTGCCACGTAGTATTACAGAGTGAACCCTGAAAATAATTCTATGTCATACAACTATTTACTCTTTATTGTACTCGTTCCATCTCCCCCTCACTTTATACCTTACATTGTCCGTCTCTATTTACAATTAAATACAGAGCACCACCCAATAACATCTTCTTCTAATGTCCCGCACTAGTAGATGCCATTAATACTTCCTTTCCTGCCTGGTCACTCCCTTACCCCATCACCATATTAGTAAAAAAATTGTGTTAATAATTCTTGCATTTTATATATTGTCACATTTTCTTTGACAATTCCACAATTCCACCATGGCATTTAAATTCCATCACTTTAAACACCATTCTTTAATATGCATTCACCACTTTGTCCTATACTATTGCAATCTTCCTTCTTATTCCCCTTGCGCATATCCCATGAATCACATCTATTGACAAATTTTTTGCCTTATAGCTATGTCCCAGTTACTGTCAGCCAATGCAACTACTCCTATGCCTACCCTCAGGCTTGTTTTTCTGGTTGGCGATATACTCACCCGCCGGGATGTGATGAGGTTACAGGTCTGTGATGCGTGTGTATATTCTTACAGCTTTGTATTGATATTGGTGATTCTTTTTAAATCTTTATTTACACACGGAGATTGATGGTGAATTATTACAATAGATAGGTCTAATATATACGACTCTAGTTATAAAAATTATTCTCTGGGTATACATTTCATTGAGGTAAAGATATGTTTATGGGTGACAGTTTGTACTTGAGTATTAGGATGTATGGGTCTCCATGACATAAAATGCATATTTATATGTATATATAAAGCAAATTCATAGGGAATGAACAGATCATAATAGATACAATTGGTAACAATTTACCTGATTTATTAGATAGGCGTAGTAGTAACCACATTTTCCTTCCAATCCAATCTATTTTGTATTATGGATAGTATCAAACTAGTTAGGTCGTTTTATCTCTATTTATGTACATCTTTCTTTCTTAATGCTTGCTATCTCACGCGCTATCATCTTATTTCTAGCATTTCATGTTACATACTAATTCATCATTTAGCAATTAAATATACTTTTGGCATCTCTAACAAGTAAACTATTTCTTAATTTTGCTTTGCTAATATATTACTCATTCATGTATACCAATAACTATGTCTTGCTCACCTACATACCTATATATATATTATACAGAACCTGGCCGAAAATGTTACTGTTGTCAATATGTATGGCACTACGGAGACACAGCGTGGTAAATAATCTCTTTGTATGTGCATGGTGTTGGGTGGTGGATGTGGTATGTACTTATCTATTTTCTTTTATAGATTATAGATTAATGTGTTTTTCCTGAAGATATATTTTGTATATTTTTTAAAAACGTGATTAGCTTATGGCGGACATATGAAAGGGGAAAAATAAATAGGGGTCTAAAACCTCAACATTCCCTCATTTCCTTCATATTCGGTTGGAATGAGTGTCGACTCTGCATAATAAATAGATATAAGTTGGTATAGGTAGATTAGAGAGAAGGGAATCTTTTTCATTTTTAAAAACATAAAAATAAAAATGAAATGTGGATAAAACCATTTCAAATAAATAAACAAAAGCAATTAATCACACATAACTTTACAGCTGTCAGTTACTTTGAAATTAAGAACGACCAGTCCATCCATAGTCAGAAGGAAATTCTTCCTGGTTAGTAGAATTCACATTGAAGTCTTACCTATTCAATGGTCAAGTGCACATACATCTACATCATCCTGTGCTCCTTCTTAGTTCATGCTGGCTTGCTCTCTACTTTCTTTTAGATTTTACAATTTCGAAATGTTTTTTTTTTGGATGGTACTCCTTCTCATTCTTTACAGTGTAATATAATAATATTTAACAATGAAAAACAAGGGTTTTGATGTTGGGAATTACCTGATAAAGAGGTGTAAAAACCAAGCCTTGAATGTGAAAAATAAATAAATCAAAAGTATATTTTGATCCTATTGTTGTATTTGAAGGTTACTTAGACAGAGCCAACTTCCTCTTTTTTGTCCTGTTTCATTCTCTACTATCCTATTTTTGTTTTTTTGCTCTTCCTCTTTTGGCTTCACTCTTGATATATATGCATACTTCCACTCTACTATATTTTGTTTTCAATACCAAGATGTATGCTAGTTTGATTTAATGTTTAGACTTATATCTGTAAAGATTAATCAAAATGCTATGCAGCGGGGAAGGGAATGAAAGATGTTCAGCTCCTGGTGCTAACCAAAAATAATACTATTGCTGGAATAGGGGAATTAGGAGAGATCTTTGTGCGTAGGTAAAGACATTTTGATCCCATTTTCAAAGGGAGTAAGCGTGGGGGAGGGTATATAAATATAATATATATATGCATAATTTACTTAAGTATTTTATAAATAGTTTGCTTCTCCACATTTATTTATGACATATATAGGTATACTCCATGCCTTCGATTGTCTGCTTGTTTTGTTTTTTCCTGCTTTTCTTTCTTTTTATTTGTCTATATATATATTGTTTTAGTAGCATGCTTGTATGTGGATGTCTAATTTAAGCGTGAGTGTTCATATAATTGAAATTCAATATACTTCACATATATGTTTATAATTATGGGATACTATATGTTTCTAATCAATTAAAAGCAGTTACAATTTACACCATTAAAAAAGATTTTCCTTCTTGAACAATTCCTTTTTATATACATGTATCAATAACCAAATGAATTCCACATACATGAATATGCAAATACATACACATAAATAATTTCTTCCACTCTCTACATATTGCAACATCTACCTACACTATGGCGTCTCCCTTTACACCCAGTCCTCACCTTTCCAATGGCTATCTGGGCCTTCTTGAAGACACTCTTTCCAAGTTCCTTATCAACCCGTTTACAAACCATTGTGAGGATCGTATGTATCGCACTGGAGACCTGGGCCGGTATATGCCAAACGGGATAGGCAAGAAGGATCCCTTTGGCAGTTTATCTCTAGATAACTTTATTTTCTTTTGTTGGCTTTTGTTTTATTTGCCTTTTTGTTTATTTTTGTCTATTCCGTCCTGTGTTGGATTTCTTCATTGCTCTCACCTAATTACCTGAATCCACATTTCTCTATTTTTGTTCTCAATTAGTTCCCATTTTCTTATCATTCTTTTCTCACCTCTTCTGGTTATTTTTTCTTTCTTTTTTTATTAGTTACATCTTATTTTGTACTTTTCTCTTATGTCTATCTTTACTCTTTTATATTTTTCTTTCCCTTTCAGTCTCATTCATCCCTCAGAATCTATTAGGTGGGCATTGTTCAACTGTATATTAAATAGGCCATATACCGAGTAGACACTTAAATAATTACTTTCTTATGGTGCGTGATATATAGTCTATTTTTCAACCATTTCTGAATTGTGATATAAAATTAATTGTAAACCCTTTAGTGGAATGCGTTGGCCGGGCTGATGATCAAGTTAAGATCCGAGGATTTCGCATTGAACTTAGAGAGATTGATACGTTTTTGGGACAGCATAAGGATGGTAGGAATATATATATATATATATATGTATATGCAAAATATACAAACGCCCAAATATGACATTATAATTATAGTAATTTATGCCAATGTTTTTGAATTTAAGCCCTTTATTAACTTTTGCCCATTTCTTTTAGGAAGCTTTTTTGATATATTCTGTTGCCCTAATACTTATTATAGTGTGGGTAAAATAAAATATTTTTAACGTTTATTTTCTTATGACTGGACCTATGAAGATACATTCTATGAGCATAATAAATTTGCTTATATCATCAATTACCTCTTCCAACAACATTTTATCTGTGCAACTGATTATTGTCTGTATAGCACTGACATTTTAAATGTTTATCTCACCTTTATTATTAGTATTATTAATTTTTAATTTGAGGTATTATTAACCTCTACATTCCCTCTCTACGCTTAAATATTCACAACCTCTATTAGTTATTAATTACGTTAATGACTGTTTTGTTTATCAGCACTCATTCCACATCTTTTTTTATTCTTATTTTCTGTTCTAGTTCGTGAGAATGTGACACTAGTACGACGTGATGCCAATGAAGAAAAGCAGATAATATCCTATTTTGTACCTTATAATACGGATTATGACATTGATTCCATGCGATCCTTCCTCAAGACAAAGCTTCCTATATATGCAATTCCATCAAGTAAATATATGGCCCAAGCAGGCCCAAGCTGGCCCAAGCTTCTCTCTTCCTCTTTTTATTTCCAGTTTTTTTCTTCTTTATGAAGTTTCTCCTTGCCTTGACAAGTGCTTATTTTTTAAAATTTATAAATATGTACCGTCATGTTTTAATGAACATTTTCCTTAATCCTTTTCGGCATATGTGCATATTTATGACTATTTACTAGCTTCCTCTTTCCACTAGCAAGTACCTTTTAGTTCTTTTCTTCTATCCATCTTCACCTCCTATTTCCTCCAGTATTTATTTCATAAATACTCTAATAATCCACTCCAAGTCTGCACATAATCCAGCACCATTTCCTGCCATGTCATCCTCCCTCTCTTGTATTTCTATTCATTTCTATTATCTTGATGCAGTATTTTATGCCTTATCTCGTATGCCTATAACTCCCAACGGTAAGATTGACAGAGCCAAGCTCCCTCATCCTGATGCAGCCCTGATGACTCATAAACTTAGGTACACCTAGATACCACTTTCATTTTTATTTTTTTTCTTTAACCTTTCATTTCTGCCCGACTTGTGTTTCTTCTACTTATATATATACTATATACATATATGCTTCAATTCTTTTGAAAAATTTAAAAGTTGTCCTTTTATCACATTACATTAATACCTATTTACAACACATATTATTTACATGGTCACATAGACGACATACATCTATAGTTCTAATGCTGTGCTTAGTATGTTTTTACAGATTTCCTATATTTGCTAAAAATAAAAAAAATGCATTATTGATGTAATAGTATATAGAAATTCTATGGTAGTGTCGTGCGTTAATTTAGTCTCACAGACACATGTCTCAATATCACAGGAATAAACAAAAAGAAATGATTCCATCTACTTTGACCCCTCTACATTATGAGCTCCTTAACATTTGGAAGAGTGTATGGTACCCTGGAATCATTTTTATCTATTGTATCATATACATTTACACGAAACAGCTAAAGCATGTATGTATATATAAGTGTATATTTATCATGATGTAGATATATACAGACAAACCCATTCATAAGCATATTTATGTACATGCACACATGTATAAATGTATATGTATGTATATACATACATACATATAGATGTAAATTATTCCATACATACGCAAATGTTTTATTTAGGGAACCTCTTGTAATCAATGCAAACTTTCAGATGCACACACATTTATATATATTCATACTAAAATAATAATTACTAATATGCACACACGTTAAATAAAAAAAAGACCAGAGATAAAATACTCATATATTTCTTTTGAATTTTTGAATTTCTATGTTATTGTGTATTCTTTTATGTTTGTATGTATATATTTATATGTTTTTATATATGTATATACATATTTGTCCAAATTATAGTTTTCTTTTTTAAAAGAAATGTACACTTGATTGGGTAAGCATTTGTTTGGTTTTATATTGTACAGTTTATCTATTTTGTATGTATTCTTCGCTGTTATACATGAAGTTATATAAATATAATAAAATACATATGTTCTTATATTATTGTTCGTATATACATTAAGGTTGCCATGCATGAACTGTCATCTAATATGATATTTATAAGCAGGTATTGGGCCATGAAGTAGGTATCAAAGATAATTTCTTTGATATGGGAGGTCACTCAATTTCGGCCACAAGGGTTACCTTTGAGGTACAGTCAAATATAATATTTATAACTTTCATTGTTAGATCTTTTCTGATTGATACACCTATGTACTTTCTAATTTCCCATAACACATTACTTTGACGAGCTCTATATATATATATACTCTAGTATGACGTGACTTCTCAAACCACACATAATATTCACTTATAATGAAAACCACTTCTACTATCTTACTCCAGGACATAATAATTTTTTTCTAATACACACTTGTCCTCCTTATACTGTTTTCCTACTACCTTACTCTTTTAAACTATACATATTTTCCGTCAATAAAACCTTACCTCTCCTCTCACCCATTGTAACCTTTACCTTCCTTTACCCTTACCCCCATGCTTGATACATACATATTCAGATGCGTAAGAAACTACGCAACGAGCTCCCACTCAATATGTTGTACCGATATCCTACCATTGACAAATTGGTTAATAGAATCAATCAGGTTGAAGCAGACTCTACAGTTGATTTTGGTGTGTATCACATGTTTCATTTCCTCTGCGTTATTGTACTAGCTTAATATGACCTGTTATTTTTTATAAACATTCTTTGGTAATTATTTTTTCAATCTTATTATTCTTTCTTCATTATTTGTATATTCCATGCCCATAACTTATACATGTACATAAATATATCCAATGGATTTAGTGATCCAGTTGAACCTATATACATATGCATCCTTTAATATTTTGAATAAAAGAGTAAATAAGATAGTACTTGCTTGTAATTTAAATCTAAGAAAAGAACATTCTGATTACATTAGCTCGCTTCGCTCTTTGCTTGCTTTATTTTCATTTATTCGTTCTTTAAATATTTTAAATTCTGAGTCTATATCAGTCTGCTCTGCACCTTATTTATCATCACTTAGTGATTGATACTTTACTGGCTTTCCCTCCGTTATATATATATGTATATTATTATATTATTATGCTTGTTGTATTATAAGTCATACTAATATTACTACCTAACATACAATTAAATACATTTTACCACTTTGTCTTCTTTTACTCCCCTTTCACTGGCATTTGCCTTATTTACTAATCCATCATTATTTCAAGTTTTTAACTTTAGTGTTCTATATAATGTCATACTTTCTCACTGGACGTGCCCTACAACATCCCCACACCAAACCATTCCTTTTTCCTTAATGCTAATTAAAAAACAGGCACCCACATCATTTTTATCCTCCAATGTGACAGGTTATGGGATAGAAACCCATTATGTCTTTTTATTCTATGACGTATTCATGGTATATTTCCTTTACACCTTCAATCACTCAGACGATCGCGATGAGTGTACTACCAATAAGCAGATAGACCTAGATAAAGAGGTTCAACTTGATTCGTCGATCACTGCCAATGACCTACCTCCTTTTGACCCTTTTGGTGTTCATGGCATCCTTCTTACTGGAGCCACTGGATTTCTTGGTAAATAGTGCACTACCAAATGGAAATGATTTTGAGCATTGGATGATGAATGAAATATTAATGGTAATAATATATCAAACATAGGTGATGTATGTATACTCGACGATAAAACAACACCTAGGCCTGCTGAAAATCTTATAATCCTACCCCCAGGTACCTTCCTCCTCCGGGCTCTTCTCAAAAAATATCCTCAAGCCACAGTGTATTGCATAGTACGAGCCGCCAGCGATGATGAGGCTACCAATAGGATTGTTCAAAATATGAAATCATATTTGCAGTGGGATGCTCAATATCATGTATTACCTCCTCGTAAATTCTCTTTTTTTTTTCTTACTTACTTGTATTTGAATTTTGTCATATTATTATTTTCCCTTGTGTGGATTGGTTTATTTTAGTTTTGGTTTAAATATATTGACTACAGTTACTGTTTTTGTTTCCTCAGTGCACATTGTTTTATTGTGTACCTTTCTATTTATTCTTTTTTTAACTATTTCTTTTATTTTTTGCCTTTGTTCTCACTTTGATATATTAGTATTTTAATTTGTTTTCCGCTTAATTTGATAATTAGTAGCTTTTGAGCATTTGACTACTTAAATGCAACTTTAAAATATTTATATTAACCTACCATCATGATTCTTTTATTTTATATCTATTATATCTTTATCTTAACTAGACGTCATTCGTGTTTTAAGACACCATTACACCCAATTTGGCATCTCTTTATTAACTTTTTAAAAGTTGAAAACTTTTAAAAATTACTAGTATTTATTTTTGTTTATTAGTAGATATACCTATATGTCCCTACAGCTTCATCATATCATGTGAATTTGTTCCCTATCCTGTACTTATTTATGTTCTAACATTGTATCTGTATAGTATTTTAAATATTTCTTTATTATAGTCTTTCTTTTTCTTATTATGAGTTATGATTGTCAGATTATTTATTATTTCTTTTACGACTTTTATTTCTAGGTATGGTTGAATCCTGCTTATTTTAATCATTTTGACTCCTTATTCTCTTTTTTCTTTGTACGTGTTTAAACTCTATCTCATATCACCTTCTGCTAACTCAAACACATTAAATTATATTAAGGCTCCGATTAATTAAGCATTGTGATACTAGGGATACCCTGCACAATCACAGTATAATTTGATTGGTGGGTTGATGATCTATCAAACAGCAAATGATAATATGTTTTCCAATCAATGCAAACAAATATGCACTAAGATATGCATGATAGCTTGCCACCTAAACAATGGAAATAGGTGCATATTATATCTCATAATTATTCCATATACAGACCCGTATTTTGGGTGTGAAAGGAAACCTATCAGAAATAAATTGTGGCATGACAAACGACCAATGGACAGAGCTCTCGGAGAAGACATCCGTAATAGTGCACAATGGGGCCTGGGTTCATTGGGTGTATCCCTATGCCAAGCTCTTTCCTGTCAATGTACAGAGTACCAAGGAACTATTGAGACTTGCTACCACTTACCGGGTAAGAAATAAGATATATATATCTATTACGGAGAAGGAAAGGATGCAGAGTTGCAAGATAATGAAATGCCACTGTTTGCTAATTGCAACTGTTCACGTGTAAATTGGTATTTTCTGTGGCACAAGCTGCATAATTGGGTATACTAGGAGTAACCTGATCTAAAAAATCACTGCTGAATCCGATCAATCAATATGTAATATGTAATATATAATAGGTGTGAAAAGAAACTAAGAAAAAGGAAACAACTGTACAATAGGTGTTGCATTATAGCTATTAAAGGGAACACGCTTTTTTTTTTAGTATAATAAGTATAAAATAGGAGCACCAGATAAAGCCCTAAATATAGTTATTCTAAGACATAAGATATTTTCAGAGTAATAAGATTGTTATAGGCTAATTGTATTTAGTTATAATAAAACACGGGATAATTTAGTTTTTCTGTGCAGGTCAAGTCTTTTCACTTTGTGTCATCAACGGCTGTATTTGAGTCCAATTACTACACAACTCGAAACACAATGGTTAGAGAATCAGAAGATCTTGTTGCTGGGAATGGTATTCCCACGGGCTATGGTACTTATAATCTTGTTTTTGTTTATTTTTTGGTTTATTGGTTTATGTTTGGTTTGGGTTAGTCTATTTGTACTTCAAAATATTTACCATAACTTCTAATATATTACTTTTTGTACGAATATATTACATATGATTGATTTGCTTTTATTTCTATATTCAATGTCGTATGCATATATTTATTCTCTTGTATTAGTTTAGGTTTACTCGTGGATGTGTCTATCGTTTTGGATATATTTATTACTTTAAATATTATAGTCTATATGGATTTATCCAGATGATAGTGTATTTCTTTTCATATGCTAAAATCTATGTAAGCAATGTTTCTAATTATAGGTATATATATATATATCTTGTATTTTATATGTTTATGTATCTACTATGTCCATTGCGGCGTTTTAATGTGTGTCCACATCTATATCTTACACTACTGGGTTGATAGGGCAAACGAAGTGGGTGTCAGAGAAAATTATTATGTTGGCCAGTAAGAGAGGCGTTCCTACTACCATCTTCCGACCTGGCTATATTACTGGAGATATAAAAACTGGAGGTTTGATATTCTTTTATTCTTCTACCAAAATGTTTATTAATCTTTTACATTTTTCTACTCTTTGTGTTAGATTTTGTTTTTTTGTTTTTTCATTTATTTCAACTACAATACTGTCATATCTATGAATGTTTACCATTTTTTTTCTTTCTGATGGTTCTTGTACGTCTTTATATATCGAAGACTATAGAAGTTAGCAAATTTAATCTTAAATAAACAGCCAATTTACTAAAATAATATAATCTAATCATGATTCTATACATATATAAAATAGTGAAAAGAAATATTGATATTGTAAAAATGTTTGTTTGCATTTCATATTTTACATTGTATTAATGCCAAGCTGATATTTAATCATACACACGAGTTAGTCCTGTTTAGGTTTTGGTATGCATTGCTATTTCCACTCAGTTGATATATCTTATGTAATATTGATACGGAAAGTCACAACCTACCATTATCTAATCATATGTCATTATAAAATGTCAAAGTGATACAACATGATTTGATGAAAATATTATATTTGTTTGAAAACCTTGAAGAGAAATAAATTTCAGTTAAAATAATTCAACTGCTGCTCAAAAAGATACAAACGCCAGATAATGAACATGGAAGAGTATAATAATATAATCATGACTAAAAAATTAGGTAATTAATTATGTAGCTAATAAGAAGGTAAACCTCAAAACCCTAACACTTCCAGGCTTGATCACATTAAAAATAGACGTTTACAAAAAATACCAGGAACCTTGAGGGTTTAAACGATTATGATTATGATTTTCTGAAATGTACTATCCACTAACACCTACAATAGCCTGATTTATTTTACAAAGAACTGCTACGATGCAGTGTTGTTATCTTAATATGTTAACTATAATCAATACAATCAATATATGCTACGTGCTGACTATAATAGTTTGAAGGTTTTAGGTTAATCTATACTCATATATTCGATCAATTGCTATAATATTGTGTTTTAACATTTTATTGTGATAGACTGTTCTAGTAAGTACGTCTTAAACATTATCTTAAATGAGGTGATTTTAAAAAACTAATCATTGAGCATATATAGTGATGAATGTAGACGACTACCTTGTACGACTCCTCAAGGGTTGCCTGCAGATGGGGCAGGCCCCCAATATGATTAATCGGGTGAACATGTGCCCGGTTGACTTTGTAGCCAACGCTATAGTTCACATTAGTGCCCGTCCGTTATCCTATGGTCGGTGTTTCCACTTGGTTAATCCTAGCGTATTCCGATTTTCCAACTATTTTGAAGCACTGATTCAGCATGGGTATGACATTAAAATCATAGAGTATATAGCATGGAGGCAAGGATTGGAGGACCTTACCATAACCAACAAGGTACAGTTGGTTTTCTCTTTATTTTGAAAAAGAATAATTCGAAATTCACATACATGTTTCGTTTTGGTCTTTATTTTTCACTACATAAATATATTACCTTTTCTAACGAGATTATTTTTTAAACTATTTGGAACATTACATTTATCGGTTTTAATCTCGTGTTAATTTTTTTTTTGCATTTCCTTTTTTTACATATTTTCCCCCCTGCATTTAGTCTAGAATAAAACACAAAGATATAAGAACCTAGTTTTTTCAGTTATGCAGCGACTTGCTTAAAGGAGGATGTTTAAGCTTATAGTTTAATAGTTATTGCAATATTTGTGTTACAGGTTGTATTATTCAATAAGTATTTTCAAGTATGTTTTTATTTTCTAACGCGTTCTCCCTTTGGTATGATGTTAACACTCTTTGATCTCCCTCAGGACAATGCCCTATATCCTTTACTGCATTTTGTGCTGGACGATCTACCCACAAAGTCACAAAGTGCCCTCTTGGTAAGGATTCCTTCTTTTGTATATACTAATAGATAGATGTACGCATATATATATGCATACCACTACACATATACATATGTACGTGCTCATATAGGTAACATTTTAATTGCGACTATATATATACAGACTAGCATGAAAATATTATTGCTACCACAATAGAATCTGTCGTTGTTAGGAAAATATCTGCAACTAGAATATCTATTTATTCATTGTAGTATTAGGGTTTCTAATTAATTATTATTATTATTATGTTTCTATTCACGATTGCTGCATCGTTGATTTGGAAAATAGTCTGGTCTTTGGATGATATGTTTATCCAGCTCCTCTAGGTCTTGGTACAAGCATCAATGTAAAGCAATGTTTTGGGATTGCATATCGAACCCATTTTTTCATGGCGTCTATATTTTATATATATATTCTTATAATATTTCTTGTGATCATGCCATATTTTTTAAACGACATAAATATTTATTTATACGTATGTATAAAATACATAAATACATACATACATATTGTTATACTATCATATCTACACACATACATAAAGGATGCCTCCAAGCTATTTAGTGAACTTGCAAACACCAACATTAGATGTCCACCAATTAAAGGTTAGTTTCCCTTTTTCTTTTTTTTTGATTCTATAACCAATCATGGATGTGCGGGTTTTTAAAACAAATATGCCATTCAAATTTAAATAATTTGTTTTTAACTAGCACTTCGTTTGGTTTAGTAGTCTTTATAGTACAGTTTCGTTTTATTTATATAGTTAAATATTTTCCTAGGTCCACCTGCTTTCTGTTTGACTTATCAAAATATAGTTATTACTATTAACAAATCTTAACTGTTAATTATTTCCCGTTTTAGTAATTAGTGATCCCCTATGCTCTCTGTACATGATATAAGTTATGAATTCACTTATCGAGTACCTGAAGGTATAAAGAAAGATGTTAAAGCTCTTCCAGATATGTAATTTTATTCAGCATGATTTTTATTTTAAAGCTTTTTTCTCCTTTTCCTTTAAAGAAATCTCTATATCCATAACGTTAGGTACACATTGTTTTACTTATAATTAAATGTAATAGTTCTGCAAAACATTGGAAATTGGATCAACTAAAGTTTAAAATAATTTGGTGAACGGGTTTAATATTTCAAACAAAAAAATGAAAAAAACATTCAAGTATGTATGAAACGTATGTGCGATATGAAACCCATTCATATTAGTTCAAGCATAAAAAATGTTGGATGTTGCGGTATAGTAGTGACACATACAAGCCTACAGAGGTGATGGGAGTATATCTAGCATATCTGGCGCATATTGGCTACATACCGCCTCCTACAGTTAAGGGAGATCATATAACCCCTCTTCCACTGTTGAACCTAGGAGATAATGCCAGACTGGTTAAACGTACTGGCACATGAATTACTATACATATTATCTGTAAACATTTGTACCTAACCTTTGATTTAATATGTAGACTATTATTAAAAAGATTGACGATTTAACAAATTTCTCAGCTTCTCTGACTATCAAAATTAAAGCAATCTGTAGTAGTTCTAGTAACATGTCCACATACTTCTTGATTTCCAATTGGTTTTTGTATAGCTGGTTTCACTGGGCTAGTGGCAATAATAGTTTGTTGATATTATCTGTCCTCAAGACTTTGTTGAAATGGTAAAGGTTCTATAAAAGGCGTATATACTGATTCTCTGGGTAACTGGCTGTTGTAATTGTACCTCTGTTTTAATTTAGAGGGAATTGATGCTTTCATTTGCTTAGATACTAACGTGGATATTGCACAATAAGACCAATCAGTAAGGGATGTTATATTACAATACAAATAATAACTATGATTACTATTCTATGTTAGTCAACAGTTCTCTGACTGGTGGGAAAGCGAGAGATCTGGACACTGATTATCATATTTGAATGCCAATGGTAAATTGACATTCAAATAACGATGCAGTTATTATATACAGATATATTGTTTAAATAAATAATCAAATGAGCCGTTTTGTGTGTCACAGGGGATTTTGTATCAGCCAAGGATGTCGTGTATGTGTGCGTGGGCCCTTTATTGTTTATTTAGTTTTCTTTTATACTTTCTCAATCTTTCTTTTTACTTTAGGCGTTAATTTCTGTTACCACTCATATAGCTGTATTCAATGACCTAAATGAGATAAATCGTAAATATTTTTATTGATTTACACAATTCATGAAAGATCACAAAGGCCCACTAGAATTGTCTGATCTTATCTCAATAATTTTGTACTATTATGTCCTTAATTAAATGGCTTATTAATTAGTTTAATAATCTAAATGCTTGTAAACTCTGTATTGACAAATCAATTTAAACTACGTGTTTATTCAGAGTTAACGATCTTGTAACAAAACCAAACAAAAGTATTTACGTGTGCTATACTAATTTTATTTTGTCATGAGACGTCCTTAATCAATTTAATATTGCGTGCTGGTTTATGTTTAATAGGCCCAATTAATCGTATTGACGAAGTCGTGTGTTTTTTTAGAAAGAGAAAAATAAGTCCACCTTATAGTTACTTCATTGTCCTTTGGTAGTACCCTACCTCTAATTAACTTGGATCACAAGAAAATCTATATGTCAATAAGTCATTTCGGTCTGAAACATTAAGATGCACTTGATTGTATGAATCTATATTTGTCAATGTATAACTTTATGTTGATCACGTCATTGACAAAATAAAAATACGAAATCATATTAAAATTATTCTGTAAAGCAGCAGTGATCACAAGAAGCATATATAGCCGATAAACTTGTTTTGTTTTGTAAACGTTAAATATGTATTGCAGAATATGTTTCTGTTTTCATAGTTGCAATTCAACAATGATATAAGTCGAGTCCCTAGACTGGATCAGAGGCTATTCTTAGTTACTACAGTTTATGTAATAAAATATTGAATATTTTTAACATCTGATTATGATTAAATTTATAGAGGAAGCTGTTGACACGTAAAAAGCAGTGAGTAGGAATAGAAAAAGAAATAGCCATTGACACTGAGAAAAAATAGTCATATGAATTTAATGAAAATAAACATAGAATATCAACTTTTTAATATTGAAAGATGATTTAGAGGAGATAAGGCATAAACAATATATGTTTAAAGATTTAGAACTTGTAAGCCAGAACTATAAACAATAATTAATGGGCTGAAAACACCCCAGAGTTACGGATATCTGAATTCAACTAATAGTATTAGAGTATAATAATCTAATAATCATCTAATAGTATAGTGGTATAATGGTGTATTAATATAATGATATAATAGTATACTTAATAAAAAAGAATTTAACTCGGATTTAATTGGATCTAGTAGAATGATTCGTAGGGTCAAATTTTCTTTGCTTATGAGGTAAGTTCTTGGAATCATATTGGGCATGCTGAACTGCAATCGTGGTATCTTCTGTGGAATTTATACGAACTCTTAATCTTTTGGAATCGTCGGTATCAATACAGATAGACGCCTTCTGAGTATCTAGAGTACCTGCGATAGTAGGAATGTGTGTATGCTGTAAATGAAGATATGCTAATATCTGCTGTTCTTCCACCAATCTCCTGTTCTTCAGTTTTCTGTTTAGGTTTTCTTTTGTGCTTGTTCATAGTCCCTTGTTAAAGATGGTTGTTTTTATGTTTCAAGTTTGAGCGGGCGCCTGGCCATAGATTTGGCTTATTGATATTTCTCCGTTGCTCCTCGTTGTGTGTCTAGAACCATTCCTTTTATTCTTGCCGCACTTTGTTTATCGTGGGTGTTAACCATTGTTTAGCTTCGTATGTCTGTATTTCATTCTTGTAAATGGGACCGATAGTAAAGATTCTTATTGGCTAATACAAGTGTATCCTCATTTGAATAGCTCTTTATCTAACTACCTCGTTAGTGTCATACTATATTAGTATACTAGTAGAATGTTACAATAATAACAATATGGCGGTGTAATCGTATAATTATATAATAGATAATAGTACAGCAATAAAACAGTGTGCCAGTAAAATAGTGTAATAATATAATATAAGAATATAATAGTATAATTAATATATCAATAGTATAATGTAACAGTATACTAGTATATTAGTATATTATAATGTATAATAGTATAAAAATAATAGGTCAGCTTTTCTTATCTTAAATGTGTTTGATTGGAGAAAAGGGGTTTGACGCAGTAAAACTATTGGTGAAATGCTTTTACTCAAATAGCTGATTCGTAATTTAATTGATTGCGCAAGCAAAGAATTCAATGTATGCATGTACACATTTGTTATTGTTTTTGCTTTGAACCAAATAATGTGAAAAACTATAGATATAGTACAACTGTTATAATAGATTTAGTTATTCTATAATAACTTGATGGATTTAAACAACAAACATTTGTTTTAGTTACTATGGAGGATTTGGCAATATGAATGAGAGGCCCAAAACCTCAACTCGCGCCAGTGTTGTGGCTGCAATAGTGATCGCTGTCTTTATCAACGACAGGTATTATTTGAAGTTATAGTTGAGAGACAAGGGAGAGGCGGAGTGACATAGAGACCTATTCACATTTATAATCTACATATTTAGTACTTTCAAGGATAATTTGCGATGAAAAAGGAGCCAAATGGCATATATTAATTGTGTACTATCTGTACTATACGTTCAGGTTTCCGTGTTAAAATAGTATATTAATTTCTTCGTTGCTGAGTTGTTTTTTTCTTTTACAACAGAAAATATCCAACCACAATAGTTTGTTTAGTTAGATATATATTGAGAGTTATTTTTAAATTTTGACCCATCAATAATAATTCTTCACAGGTTTGAATTTTTTGTTTATTTTTCATACATTCATAGGGTTTTCTTATTTTTCTTTTTTTAAAAAAGAATCACAGGGAATCATCTATTTTCTTATCTTGGACGGCTTCTGCTCTGGGGCGTCGCCGCGACTTTAGCGGCAGCTCTAGTTACCAGGAATTACCCTATTTACACCCGTCCATCTTGGGCTAAACCCATTACAACAGTATGGGTTCCAGAGAGGGTAAATAGTAGTGTTTGTTTTCTTGTTTATTTTGCGTATTAATTGTTTCTTTGTTTGATGAAATTACTTGTTTACTTGTATGTTTTTTTCCTATATATTTATGTATAAGTGTTCTACTATTTATATATGTGGTGTTTGTTTTGTTTGACGTGGAAATGTTGCAGGATTATATATATATAATTTTTATGTTTTTACAGGTTGGGGCAGTGGGATAGGTTTATTGGGAAGTTTTAGAGGGTAGGTGTAGCGACCGAGTTGATTTTAATTGAAGAATGAAGAAAGGGTATTATATCACATAAAAATTTAAAATAGATTAAAAAATGGTATCAATTCAACGATATCTTATTATTAGGTATTATTTTTACAGTGTCTTATTAGTAAGTATTAATTACACATTGTCTTATTAGTAGGTATTAATTGCACATTGTCTTATTGAGAGGTATTAATTGCACATTGTCTTATTGGTAGGTATTAATTGCACATTTTCTTATTAAGTATTAAGTGCACATTGTCTTACTAGTAGGTATTAATTGCACATTGTCTTATTGGTAGGTATTAATTGCACATTGTCTTATTGATAGGTATTAGTTGTACATTGTCCTATTGATAGGTATTTATAATCGTTGTTATGGCAATAAACTATTCTTTTGACGATTGGCTCATATACACATACAGGTAGACACTGAGTTAAGGAGGTTTCTGGAAAAGATACTGGAGGTGTATGTGTATCCATGGTACCACCTAATCACCAATGATGATTCCTTTATAGAGTCGATACGTGATGCTCTACGAATCACTTGCAACGCCTTGGTGTGCCGGGTGTCAGAGGTACTCTTTCCTTCTAACTGATTTATATATGCACCTCATTGAGAACTCTGAGGCATTATGCTATATATCTATCTCTATCTCTTCAATGTATTTTATTGTTGTCTTTGTAGTATAAAGCAGGTTGTTGACTGTAGCGTATCGAGCCTTACATAACCTATAGAGCCCTTGCCTTGGTATGTGTTAGTGTGCGTTATATATGTACACATTGATGTATGTAAAGGTATTTATGCTTAGTAAATCAATACTCTATTTATAGTACGATGGTTATTCGGTATATGGCTTCCTACATGCATGATTATTAGTATATAACATTAAAATCACTAAAAATAGTATAAGCCATGAAGTTACTATAGGAAATACAGTGAATGATTAGGAGCTATATATTAATTATTATTATATTTTTCATTTGTGTTGGTGTAATTACAATTTTAACGAGTTTAAAGACATGACGTTCCTGTAGTAAGTAATGAAAGAGAAATGGTTCCGATATAGTATTTTATATATGTTTTCAAGGTAAATTTTCTTGGACTTATGTGTGACTGGTATTTTAATATATTATTATTATTTATGAGTTGTATTTTCTCTGTTATATACATTCGTTATTATGAGGTATGGTTGTGTTTCGGTGGCCAGGATTAATTAGTAAAGTCACGGGTTATTAACTGCATAGTTCAGCAAAGATTTTCAGAGATAGTAAGTCAAAAATATGCACACATACATGCACGTATATATAGGCCCGAATACATGTACATAAATATAATTCTGACGCCAGGTGAATATACATATACACATACACATACACATACGCACATATATTATTATGTGTATAAGCAAACAAACAAAAGTACTTATGTACGCATACATAAATATGTTTATTACACACATTCAAATAACAAAAATACATTATAGTCGAGTCATGACTCATTGTCGTTTACATACATCTGCATTTTATAAGTTTGTAATAAGCATAAACATGATAAAGTCTCTGATAATTTACTCTATGGTATCTACAGCTATACTAATAAAATAAAATGAAACACGTCATTATTTGTCATTTGCACTAGTGTCTATATCATTTTTTCTTCCTCTCCCTTTATTCCTATTTTTATTGATTTCTTTTGCAGAAATGCAAATTAACACGTACATCTTTGAGGCCACAAATACATATATACATGCGTTTGAGTATATATTTATATATGCATGTATTTTTTATATATATTTTTTTATCATTATGTGGTTCGGTGTGGTGTATACACTATATTTGACATATATATATGATCATAGTGTGCTGGTTCCTAGTGCTGTTGATCAGCATAAGGTGAATGAGAATGAGAGAAAAACCACCAAAACGTTAAACAAGAATGATTGATTAATATTATTTGGGAGTTTATGATATAACAAGGCAATAAAAGGAATAAAGAGAAGCATAACTGTAAGTATATAAAAACAAAATGATATAATAATTAAAAAACATAAAAAACACGGGCACATAAGATAAAATTACAAAAAGAGTTAAAGGACAATAGGTAAGGTTTAAACCGTGTAAGTAAGTTCTGCCATAGCATGTTAGAATAATTCCCGCTAATCTACTGACCTATCAGTATACTTAATATGGTCCTAACAACCGCGGATCAATCGGTATTTTAATGATACCGAAATTAATTTTATTGTATAAAATCATCTATTTCTACGTATTGCATCACTAAGTATCTTATGAGCCTTGATTCCAATTAATTAAGACTGAATGAAATTAACCAATCAAATGGTGCAGTGCGATGTTAGTTACTCAGTAATCAATAAATTAAAATAAATGTAATTAATAGCTTAACATTACAACACAGAAAGTAATTGACCTTCTAGTAAAGGATCTGGATTAATTAGTGTACTCTCTTTAAAAACTATAGACATAATATGAATACATACAAATATACATTAAATTCAGTAATATAACCTTTCATAATTAGTGTGAATTTTCAATATGGCTGAACAGTAGTATGACTCAACTGCTCTTTTTGTTATTGTATGAAGTCATAGATTTATGTCTCTTTCGCTTAAAAACTAGTTTTGATCAATAGCAATGTATGACATATGATGCACAGATTGACCCAGTCATGCATATCGAGGGACCTCTCATGGAGAGGTTTGTGGCCCACACTACTGCGTACATGCGAATTAGTCGTGAGAGGGATGTTAAGAGTGATGATGTGGAATCTTTAGTGCTTCAATCATTACCTGGGGGAGGTCACACGGCCCTCTCTTCAGATGAGGCGGAGTTGGCATATCTTAGACAGGTGTGTACACCTGTATGTGATTAAATATGCATGCATGCATGCATGTATGTATGTAGGTATGTATGTATGTATATATGTATGATAATATGTATGATAATATGTATATATATCTGTACGCACATTGGATTATTGTTTTACGTATGGACATTACTATGGTATTCTTTGTTAAATTATAATCGTTTACCTGTCATCTTATTTTCTCTCTTGCTACTCACATTATTTGATTTGCCCGCACCGCAATACTTAACCATTAGCATTGTTTCATTTTTTCAAATCTAACTATATCAACAGCCTTATAATGTCAAAAATATATTTAACAGAGTCTAAACAAAACGCAGGTATTAAACAGAATATTACCACTTATTGCCCCACGGGAGCTTATCTGTGGCGATCTTCCCCAAACCTTGTTGATAGAAGTGTTAGCAAACTTAGTCATTAAGCCAGGCTTGGCGGCTCTGTGCCAACCATATGCTCTCAATATGATTATTGCTAGTACCCTAGGGTCCAATAGAGCCCGTTCTCCTTGCTTATCATCATCACGTAGAGGTGGGCGGAATACAGTCAGAGGTTAATGGTGTTGAACTTGAAAGAAATTGAAAGAAACAATACATACATAGGTTTATAGGGTGAGAGAAAATATGCGAGGAAGGAGATGATAATAGAGTTAATGGTTGTACATGAGGATGCCTATATATATAAACATATAAATGTTCACTATATATCCTGTTTATAGGGATATTGTTATGGCATATGGCAAGCATGATTATTTTGCAGTCAAAGTATACCGATTACTTACCTTCTCATAAGTACCAGAAAATAGTTGATTTTAACCAATGAAAATCATTTTGAAGCATTTCCGGCTACCCAATATTTTAACTAATTTGCTAATATAATATTTTTATCCAGTAACATTACTTGATGGCTACGGTAGAAGTGCACAGAGAACACAGGGCTACCTCCATCGACCATTAAATGCCATCCTCCAATCTCAAGACGGGCTTAAATATTTTACCTATTTTATGGCTAGAGAAAATGAAGCTGATATGCTACAGTTTTTTCTGGAGTATGGTAGGCAGGCTGTGTTTGTAAAGTACCTTCTATGGTCTTTCTCTCCCATTTGCGCGATGTTTATTTGTTTCTTTTCTATAAGATTATGTTTTTGCTGCCCTGGTTTTGACACATACTCCTATAAATGTGTTGTATCGGTACGTGGGTTCATATGCATTTTATACCATTTTCAATACGATCCATATTAACTCTTGATGTTTGTTGAATATGGCCTATATTTCCTTACTAACATATACGAACCTATTTCTTACATGGATAAATCTATATACGCACTTATTCATACGTATGCAATATATACCTTGATAATGATGCAGGTAAGCCTATGTTTATATATTTTCACGTACCTAGCTATCTGTAATTGTATTTCAAGCTAACCTTGTGGCATGGTCACAGACCGAGCTCTGAATCCAACCAACACCAAGCCGCCATCATCGCCCATTTATCTTTACTGTTGTTATATCATGCAGAATGCCCCACACCACATATACCTACCGACCGATATCTATTCCAGAATTACTGGTATGCGTTATAGTCCACAAATATTTAGCATATGTAGTGTTGTAAATATATTTATATAAAAGTCTTACATATATATATATATATCTATAAGAGTGGCATATATGTTATTTGTATATACAAACGTCCATATCTCTATGCATACAATTCTATTTAAACGTGCGCGTATGAGAGCAATGCATAATTATGAGGGTCAGAGAGATAGATATACTACTTGGTGTTTGAAAGAGCATATGATGAAACATATTTGTTGTTTTAGGTGTTGAGGAGAGGCGGTTCATTTTTATAGAAATACCACCACGCGTTTAATCTTTACTTGATGCTATTAGTATACATGGATGCCATTTAAGTGCTTTAGTATAATATTTTGTTTTAACTCCTATGTTATGATACAGATGGACTCTAAATGAATCCAATATGATAGCATCAGCAGTATGACTGATTGATTCTGGGTTGTGTTTAGATAATTACATGCACATGTAGATGTAGCTGTCAGATCAATATAAAACACAAATAGCTGTTCATAATTATTTGTTTAATATCTCCTACCTATTTATTACACACGTTATACGTTCTTATCTTTTCTGTACCTACAGTTGTTACAATGAGCTGAAACAGTTATTGACTGTTATTAATTATTATTAATTGTGTAGAAGAGGTAACTCTGAGTTGGAAGGACTGCCTTACACCAAGCTCAAATGAAAAGTTTAGAACGCTATTACCCGCCAGAAATTACGTGTGGTCTAGACTAAATGAGTACTTTCATCCATTATTTTTGGTAGGTTAAAAATTAATTATAAAATAATATCCCCTTACATTTATTGGATGCAGAAACATGCCCTCTGTAGGCGGTACATTTTTTAATGCAAAACATTATAAACAATGAGATATTTATAGATACTGCAAGGATTGATCCAAATATCTATATGAAGAATTTGTAATAAGTATGAATATGATGATTCTGATAGTAATATAGCCGAGGTCAACTGGACTATGGTGATATTCTCCAAAACTTTAAATATAAATTCTTGGCTCTCTTCCTGGGTATAATTTCTTTTTTTACGTTGATAAAGTGTAAAACAAAATGGAAAAGATAGCAAGATTGGGGGTTGTATGTATTTGCTTTTATTTATATGCATTGTTTTTGTCTCTATATGACCCAGTGATGGTCTATATTAATTAATTAAGCAATTAACTCAAGTGTGATTGTTTTTATTGGAATTATAAGCGTTATATCCGATTATTTGACGTATTATGTGATGTATGGAAATTGGGTTTAACATATATTAAGATCTCAACTGAATACATTAAAAATTTAAATCGGGTTAATGCATTTTAAAGTGTTGTTCAGCGAATTCTTACCAGGTGTTCTTTGGGTATACAGGAGAGTGATCTTTATTGGGCCTTCTTGTTATCAGAAAAAATATCACATGATAACCTACCAGTAGGAGGACAGTTGAAGGTACACACTCCCAAGGTAGGTAGGCTATAGTTGATTGCCCTATACTAAATATGGCCTGATTCGGCCCTAAATAATCAAAAAATCGACTAGTATTGCTAACTATGCAGTATTTATATATCTCTGTGCATCCTTTCTTTTCTTTTTTTGACCACCGTGTTTAATATTGATCTGCCGCATCATTTTCTACATTTCTTTATTAATATCTGTTTATTATCGCACAAATATATATCAATAAACATAAATATTTACATACAGAAAAGCAAGAAGTCCAAACAGGGATTATCAGTGACACAGATTGAACAGACTACATCCTTTTCAGATGCCTATGCACCCCCTCGCTATAGGAGACTACCAGGTAGGTTACGTAAGATTAGCAGCGATTAAGTAACGATCCTATTGATTAATCAGGGATTAATTAGAGATTATAGATATTAATAAGGGGTTGAAGATAAGTTCATGCCATTATTTAACGATTGGTATAAATTTTAAAGAAGAATCGGCGATTAATATCGAAATTAGGATATAATAGTTAAAAGGATCTTCACAGCCCACGCTCTATTGCTGCTATTCTTCCTTTTCTTTATAATTTATAATTCTACTCTCTTCCCCCTACAATATTCTATTACTATGCTATTTTACTTATTCTATTATACTATTATACTGCTATGCCTTTACATTGACATGCTACTGTACTATTATACCACTATATTATGATACTACTATAACTAACTTTACTATAATAACTTCCTCTAGTGACATCTCTATGAGGATTATTAATTTTAATGCAATGTAATACAATACAATACAATACACTTATTTATTTATTCATTTTATTTCTTTTGAACGTCATTCCTATAGTCTCATCTCTGCCATTTTTAGGTTTTTCTCCCTCGCTATCATTTAAAGAGTTCCACAACCTACTACAAGCATTTTATTTACTTTTTGTTTTGAAATTATAATTAGTTCCCATCTACATTGATTGTTTAAAGACATAATGTATGTGACAGGGTTTGATTGAGGTCTTAAAATATTAAATATCTGCAGGGAATGGTTATATTTTATTTGGCTATAACCACTGGCTGCTCTTTTTAAAATATGTATATATTTTTACTATGTGTGGTTTATTGAGCCTTTCCCTCTATTAGGAATCAAAAAAAGTTTGCCTTAAATTTCTTTTGATGTTATAGATAAATCATCATTTAATCAGCACACTAGGCCATGAAAACTATAAACTTGGTCCAAATTATATACATAGATGCATTTGTTGAAGCACTAACATATACAGTCATATATGGTATAATATATATATATATATATATATATCACTCTTCGTTCTGAATGTTCCTGGACCTCTCTTACTGCATATTGACAACTATATAGGTGTCAAACCAGATACGGTACGTAGGAGGAATAAATCAACAGGCCATGTTAATAATAGTCGAGAGGACCTAACGGTAACTATGGCTTATATATCCTAGTGACATTGAACATATTAGCTTATTTTTTTGTTATTGTGTGTGTATTCTATGCTAAGACATGGTTTCCACCTTTTTATTTATTGTTGAATTGAAATGTTTTTTATGCTATTCTTGTGCGCAATCAGATGCGTATATGCCTATCAATACATATATGATCATACGTATGGGCAAACATTGTATGCATCTCCTACTTAGTCAATTGTTAAAAGCGAGTGTTATATGATTTGAGATTTATATACTTAGAGATATATAGTGCTTGAGACAAGCCATTTACAAGTGTTGGGAACGTAATATACTCTGTGTTGACCCATCTCTCCACTTCAATGTATGTATGTATGTGCATATATATATAAGTATGTGGTGACCAATTACTCATACAGAATAAACTACGATTACTGTCTCCCTTATCACGATCACCCTCACTGGATCCAGTCCAACCTCGAGTTAGAGCTAGTAGTTTTAATTCGATCCAATCAGAAAAGTATATTTATGGTTTAATCAATGGTATAGGCCAAATTTTCTTGCAATCCTGGGTTTTTTTTTGATATTTCATTTAGGATCTAGTGCATTGCTATGTGTAGTATTACTTACCCTATAATACAACTTAATATTAACCCCTTTTCAACTGTATACTATTGTATCTCTTTTACCTACAATGATTCGTCACTCATATCATTAAATTAAGAATACAATATATCCATTATCAATCATATTGACCCGATATACTTATAATACAGAACTAACCAAGCAACGCCGAGTGAAATGAAACACACCGCTACCAGCCATAACTGTAGGACAGATAAAACTACTGTATTTCATGGTACTGAAAGCAGGGAGCATATGGTAAAGCCATCCCAATGCAGTGAAAACATATCTAACCTAGCATATCAGTTAAACTTAGCCGCAACAGATGATACTCCCAGGCCTGCAGCCAGGGACTGCCCTTGTAAGTAAGAGACCTTTAAGGGCAGGGTGGTGGTGGTCTCTATATGTTGAATTGTCTCATAGTTTTGATCGTGTATTATTATTATTATTATTATTATTATTATTATTATTATTACTATTATTATTACTACTACTATTGTTATTG
>NAOQ01000001.1:143651-154116 GCA_002751075.1 Ichthyophonus hoferi
CTTACCTTACCTTACCTTACCTTACCTTACCTTACCTTACCTTACCTTACCTTACCTTACCTTACCTTACCTTACCTTACCTTACCCTACCTTACATTACCTTACCCTACCCTACCCTACCTTACCCTACCCAATCTCAGGGGATGTGGACACGGATGATATTCCTACCCTTTTCACTTACTCGGTTCCTTGTTTCCCAGATGTAATCGGTGTGCACTTATATTATTATTCTTTCTTATCTGATGTTATTACATTGACCTAGGTGGGAGGGGAAACTAAAAAGAGAATAAATATTGTATGTTAAGTGGGGAAAGAGTAAACAATATGACGATGATATGGTTTCTATAAGGGTTAGTAAAGGAACTTACAAACAATTGATGTGAGATACCGTGAATTATAAGCTAGGAAACACATGTGTAGTTGAAAGTGTGCAAGAACAGAGGCCTAATACGTGTTCAGCACTCTACATACGTCATCGCTACTATTCTTTGGACCATAACATAATTATATCCTATACATTTTACAACAAACACTGTACATATGGCACGCGGTATATTCATCAGCCACATTAAATAAATTACACCAATTGACAACTGTAATAATTCACCAATCCACAGGTAACATACCCGCACAATCCATTCAGGCGGCCAAGCTATCTACAGGTCCCTCACACGTGCCAATCAGACACGGTGACACAGATATGGCTGAACCTGACGGCTACACCAATGGCATGCTCCTCCCTCTCGTTACGTTCTTGCAGGTTGCTATGTGGCGTTGCTGTGAAATAAGATGGATTCACAGCTTAATTCAATTGGCTGTTGTGATACTGTCGCCAATCATGGATAGTTTTCTCCGTAGGTACGCATGACCTGCCCTACTCCCTTTCACTATTTCTTAATGTTTATTCTGCATAATTATCTGCATCGTTTATACTAAATTACTAGAGCAGATTTTATTTAACTATCTATGAAAAAGGTTTAAGTTTACTTACTAATAAATATTATATCTTAAGGCCAACAAATAATTACATATTGTTATTACCAAGGAGTCAATTGAATATGTATTTCCATTAAATAGGCTATTGAATTGAATACTACTGTGTCAATTTAAATTTGAAAACAAAATACTTTAAGGCCTCTAATTAGGGGTAGGGCTAATCATTTATAATATCTCAGGGTTGTAATTTTCAATATACTAATTGTATATTCCTCACCCCGCGTGTTTTCTCTTTCTTTTGATATATATATGGGAGTGCTGGGTAAACCAGTATGTCCGCTCATTTTAGTGAATGATATAACTGAGATCTACAGTTTTAGGCCTTTAACTAAACACATCTAATAATTAATATTTTAAATTGATACATATATATATCGGTAAGTTTAAACTGTACGATTTAATATTTAAAATCGGTTTCAACAAGGATATTTATATATCATTCTTTGAGTTGGTAGTTTGACGTCAAAGTGTAGGTAGCCCAGTATGAGGTATGACCCGGACCTGGTATGATCTGACCCGAATAAAGGGATAGATTAGAGATAGCAAATGATGAAGAAATAAAAAATCATCTTGATTTGTTTATATGATTATACTTTGTGGGTTCAATGGTTAGCTAATTAAATCTGCAGGGGACAGTTAAATAAAAGGTCTCAGTTAACAATAAGCTATGAAGACTGAAAAATAATAAGTATTTTTAACAAATGTTTATAGACAGATAGGGTACAGGATGTAACAAAACAATATTTATGAGTTTCATATATTCAAATTTCCTTAATTGATTTCTCTTTGCCCTAGTAAAATAACCCATTCTGCTACTTTAAAATCATTGCTATTGCAGTTATCTCGTTCTCAGCTTTCATTTCTCTCTCTCCTTTCTCTTGCTCATTTATTAACTACATATATACAGGGTCATGTGGGATAAGGTTGATGTTCAACTCCAAGAGTCTTACATGCTTCAGACAGTACGTTTAATATACGGCCTGCTCTTTCCAATAAATGATTATACCCCTCCCACACCCAATGATATTACGTTGGCCCGAGAACAGGCAGAAATGGTATTGGTTAACTTAATACCAGGTATGTATGGGTTTGCGTATTTTTATAAGATAATATAGAACTAGATAACATATACTGCCATGCAATGTTGCTGTAGTGTTTATGGCATAGTTATTGGTTTTACTGTTTTATTTGTTTGTTTTCATAGTTTTTGAATATTTTGTTTTTCCTCATATTTATTTATACTTCGTCCATTTTATTTTTTGTATCTTCTTTTGGTTGTTATGATGCTATGTTATATTAAACTATATATGTATTTATTCCTCTATAACGTACACTGGTATATATTACGTTATGTTGGTGGACCTTGTACCCAAAATCATGTACTACTGTTTATGTTGGTCGGTGGTTTTATGTATTTATATATATATATATATATGTGTGTGTATTGACTATGTAGCACACCCACCTATGATTATGATATCACTTGAATACTTAATAATTATTGGTATGGGGGGTTACTTGCTCATAAGTCAATAACACACAAACACGCAATAAAAATGTATATTAGTTAGTACACATAGAACAACATATATGACAAAAAACATTTATACATTTATCTATTTTTTTTTTTCTATTTGTGTTTGGATGTTTTTCGTATCTTCTCTTTATTATCCTATTGGTAATGTCTATTTTTGTTTGTACTGCAAGGGATAAGTAATATCAGAAATTATTATATATTTAGTCTATCAGTTGACTCTATGCACTATTTTTCCTTGTAAAATAGCACAATCTTTGTTTATTAAAAGCCCATTTTCCATGTTATTTGGACTCTGTATATACATGTATTTATAAAGGGAAATGGTTATGTCTATATTCTTACTAAATTAGGATAAGTTCAGCTCCAATTACTGAAACAGTAACAAATTACATTTTATATTTAACCTTTTAAAAATATGAAATATAGAGAACAGCTACTAAAACTAGTGGGAATACCCAGCGAGTATCCAGGTTTTACTGGGCCCGACTCGCGTAAAGGAAGATGTGATTGGGTTGGTGGAAATGCTCCAATACCCTCGTCTAAACAAAAATCTACTTTACGTCTTATTGGATGTGTTATTAGAATTGATTTTTCCAGAGATATCATAGCTGGATGTAGTCAATTCTAGTGCATGTTAATAGTTTATGATTCTAGTTGGTATATATTGTTCGTGATTGTAAGGAAATTTGTGAATAATTATCGGCTTTCAGTTGTAAATATAATGTATGCTTTATGGTCATAGCTTATGTGGATGATAAAGAGCACAAATTCTATATTTTTATATTAGTAATATAATATATTGTGCTAAACAAAGAAGAATTGTATATTTTATTTAAACTTAACATAGGTTGTGCATGCGTTTGAACCGAAGTACTGTATTTAATAACTTCAATGGCATAATACATATCAGCCTATACTATTTACTTGTTCTATGTAAATATAATTAGTAGCCATTTTTAATCCTTCCTTTATTAACTAAAGAATGTTGCTCATTGGATCCTTTCACTGTAAATATATAGTATAGAATACCAATTCTGTTACATATTGCATTCATGCATGATGTGGTAAGGTTTAACTTTAAACTGCATTACATAGTATCTTATGTTATATATGACATGCATTATGTTATTTATGCTTAACTTTACGTATTTCTATATCCTATGCATATGATGAAATCATTAAATTAAGCTAAAATAATATATATATAGTCAATTGCTCTATGAATTTAAATTAGAAGCAGTGTAAGAATTTCCAAAGTAAACTTAAAAAAAAAAAAAAAAAATAGTACTAAGTGAGGTATAGTATAGTAAGTCAGGTATGTATAATATATACATCGCATGCATAATACGAATAATATATAGGATTGTGTAAATGAATACGTATGCATATATATACAAATGTAAATATGTATCATATATGTACATTTAATTAGTTGATACATAATACATACATACATACATACACACATACATACATACATACATACCTACCTACATAAAGGGCTAATAATATATGCATATGCATAGATTATATTAATAATTTTTTATTATCTTGGCTTCGCAGTACAGCGGGGAAAAGCATAGTAGAATAATAGTAGTTTGGGCTTATAACCTTACTAAAAACGTACTATAATGGTTATATTATCAGATAGTGACAGGATGGTCCTTCATTAAATTGCTTACAACCCAATCAAGTTCGGTCATTTTCATTTACTAATAATATATTAAAGTCAAACTATAATACTAATGGGGACTGCGGCGGCAAAGAAGAGCGCAAATAAGAGCGCGCACGAAATAAACAAAAAAGGCTAAAACAAATAACCTAAAAAACCTAAAAGTAAGCCAATCAACAATCGGCTTTAGCGAACCAATGACAAATAAGCTAGAGCAGTGTAAAACAAATAAAATATTTGAAGCAGAACAAATTTACCCTACTCTGAAAGCTGATTACTTCATTAATATGTATATGTCATCAAAGTGAGGTCATATCCAAAAACAAAAAAAAACACGCTCGCATAAACGCGTATAGCAGGAAAGGTGAAAAGAAAACAATTGTTCTGTAAAATAAAAACCGTAGTATTACGCCTAGGCTAGTGATACACCAAAGATGTAGTGCATAGAGACAATATCTGCAGAGCTAAAAATTATTGAAAATGGTAAAAAATGAGATCTACAAGTGTCAAATTTCAAAGTTGACCCAGGGTCACTAAAAGTTAAAAATCTCAAAAACTGGACAAGATACAAAAGAAATAAAATATTCTAGTTTATTCTGAGAGCATGCAAAACTTTAAGTTTTAAAAATTAGAATTTAATATTTAGTATGGTAGCACTGGTAAATAAATAAAAATAGTATGTGGATTTATGAAAAATTAGAGTTAATACTGTTAGATTAGTTATAAACAATTCAAGTGTATACATACTATGTGAGCTAAAAGTATGCAATTGCAGTCACTAATGTAAAAAGGCACGTAGAATATGATAAATAAAACTAAAAGTAAAAAGAAATTAAATTAAGAGAGATATTAGCAAAAAAACTACTTTTAAAGGATGTTTACGTCATCCAATGTGACGTCATAATCAAAAAAGGCTAATTTGCAAACTATAAAAAGTTAGTCGAGAGCCATAAAAGGTTAAAAATAGATAACAGATTAACAAGTCCGGAATTCAATAAGTCCGTATTTTATTTATGTTTTTCTTCATGTTGCAGTCTAACTTTTATTTGCAGTAAATACTTTATCAATATAATTTTTAATTGTGGGCCTTCTTACACTAATAGGGAACGCTTCAACCAGTGAATTTGTTCCAACTCGGGATATGTTCTTGTCCCATTCAAAGCCACAATCCCACATATTAATGTCTATCTGCGAGTCTAAAGTTTCTTGTAATTTTAAAATATAATAAGAAGTAAAGTAGTCCTTATCTGTATTTATTAATTGTTCTGGATGGGTAATTAAGTCCGACATTGGTTCCGGAAGTATATCCGGTCCCAGTTCTTCCTCGCCGTATTCGTTCCACTCGTCGGAGTAGGCGAAGAACTCTTCGTAGTCCCTTCTGGTCAAGTTATCGATATACTGTTCTCCGTGCTCCTTAGTGAGGGGAAAGTTGAAGGTATAGAGGGCAATGCTATTATTCCAGACGTCGTTTTTACACGGCGGGACTCTCATTACTTTGTGATTCATCTTATTTGCTGTAGTAAATATTGGGGTAGGATAGATAAAGGTGTCAGCCATATATTTGATTTATACATTGCAGGTCTCTTCGCCAAACAGTAACTTCAAGGACTCTCCGTCCTCAATGGTATAGTAGGGTTCATCCCAGAGAATGACCCTCTTGTTTGTGCAGAAACCCCACTTAAATCCAAAGCTGGGGATGGTGTCGAGGTAACCGATACTCCCTTCAAGTATGCATTGACAAATCCATTAATTAGCTTTGGACTTGCCAGCGTTGTTGACGCCGTAAGCTACACAATCGCAATTTATTGGATTATGCAATGATTATAATTAAAATTAACAATAGAAATTATAAGCCAATAGATTAATTTATATTCTTGTTTTTCATTCGATATAGTAAATACAATAAAATACTTACACAATATTAACCCATTTACGGTGCGGGATATAATTTTTTTAAAATAGGCTATTTCACAATTCCACCAATTATTGTAATCACGTGTTCTTTATCGTCGATTCTGATTGCTTTATAGAAATATTTAACCGCTTTGGATGACATTTTAACCGCTATGGTGGCATATGTACTGATTCTTAAGTTGTGCAATTTGCAATACAACAAACACTCTAGGGTACTTTATTAGTCTCTGTTAACACTTTTCTTTGTACTATGTTTTATTAATTAATTACTACTATACTATACTATACTATACTATATTATACTATACTATTCGCTAGTAAGTACAAGTAATGAATAATAATCAAGGACAGGGGCAGGGTCGTAATAGTCCAAGGCCGGGTGGTCGGCCACCTTGGGGGCAGGGTCCTCAAAACGGACCACCGAGACAAAGCGGAGGATATAGGTACAGACAGGGAGGCCAGCAAGGTTTAAATGTTAATGATGGATATAACAATAATTTGTCCTTCCCACCAACTCAACCATATGGCTTCCAGCCACCACAAGACTCGACATTCAATAGGAAAAGAGTCACATTGAGTGAATTGGAAGGTATATTGGCTAGTTGTGCCAAAGAAGATTTAGCTGCAGACCTAAATGTTTCTGTTGCTCGTCTTATGAATAGATCAGGTAAGATATGAATTACTATAAAGTTAATCCATCAGCTAACCTCTTGAATTATTTTTCCTTGTAAAAGAACACGTATTAATATTATTAAATATTTATCGTTATATTTCATATATATATTGCTTGAAACTTTTCCTGTATTCAATGCACAAGATTTTCATATTTGTTTCTGTTTATTTCATTCAGTTCATTAAGTCACACTTAAATGTACAGCGGCACATCTGGGCTATGCACGATTTGAGGATATTGGCTTTTCACCCAAGCAGGTACCTTTACTAGAACGTTTGATTCCCTTAGAAAACCGGGTTGCTACTATGATAGGTGGGTAGAGGTTGGTATAGGATGCACTACCTCAACGCATCCACACGTATATACTGTATATCTATAAGAATAAAAACCTTTTTATTATATACCAAGCTTAAGACTTCTGAGCCCACCGCTAAATAGATCTTCAAGAGAATTAACTTCATACGCTTTTACGTACACGTATAATCACATGTTTCTTTACAAAGCCTATGTGATAGCAGTTTTGACACCAATACACCTAGCCTTTGTCACACTACTTCCCTTCTTCTCTCTACTTATATCATGTTCTATATATATTGATCTGAGTATCTTCCTGTCATTGTAAAACCAAAATACAACTTATATGAAAGATTTACTTCATGTATGTTATGATTCTGGATGTACAGAGAGAGGTACCAAAAATAAAATACTGTTTGTAAACTATAATTATAGCATTTTATTATGCAGCTGTTAGCTGTTAGTAATCTTTAGATATATGTATGTATATATATATATGTGTGTTATATGTACATATGTCCTTGCGCCTTTAGCGTCCTGTGGCGTCCTATGACATGCTTGTTTAAAAGTACAATTCAATAATATCCATACCTTAAATTATAACATATATTTTCAGGCGCTTTTGCGGCCCACCGATCTGTGGCTACACTACAAGATTTGGAATTGGAAATTGTTGAATCTGAACAGGTAAGGGTATATATATATATATATATATATATATATGACCACAAGTATATTGGTTTAAAATTGGGTAAATCTTTGACACGGGGTTGCTGAAAACTGCATATACGGGTTAGATATGCGGGCAATATCTTGTTTAAATTATATTGTTAAATTGATACATAAAGAGTAAGACTCTGTATGAGCTTTCCATAGATGTAGTTGGTAGCCCTTACATATCACTTTGTTGCTAGTGGTGTTCTATTATTTACCTTTAGTACTTTACTATATATATGCATATGTACGTGTGTTTGCGTGTGCAGGTTTTAACATCAGTCATGCGGGGCCAATCGCGTGAAAAGCCGTCCGCACACATTCACACCACATGCTTACACAGTTCTATCCAATCAGGTAAGCAGTTTTGAAGACCTTCGGTTGGGGCCATTAGTACGTCATCCAATGGTGATAAGCTATTTTGGGTTCCTCCAATCAACGAAAACTCCAGAATACACCTTAAAAGACTTTGCAGTTGACTTGATTAAAATAACGAAAAAAGTATGTGTATGTATGTATAAATGTCAATGCATGTATTTTTATAGTTTTGTCTTGTTTTTTATGTATTTGTAGACACGTTTGTTTATATCTTAGTGTATTTCAATGCTTCAATATATATATAGATTTAAATGTATGTATGCATCTATTGTGTGTAATGTAGTTCTTTGTATTGATATCGTAACAACAAATATATATTTATTATCATAATAAATTCATATATATTTTAATACCTAGTAAAAATAATTATAATAATATATTACTAACATAATATAAAGATATCATTAGAAATATTATATTTACACATACTATAATTCAAAAATTATACCGTATCACTTCGAAGTATTTAAAAGACTAAAGCCAAAAAAAATTATTTTTTTATAACACCTTTTAACCTTTAGGTTGGACAACCACTACTGTTGAAACGTTAAAATATAGAGTAAACTACACTTGCAACCTTTATTGAACCACCAATAAGCTCATATCTCTTACCTTTATTATGTTTTTAGAGACAGGGCAAGACTAAAGAAAGATTGAACCCATCTGAAGTGGTTACAGAGATCGGCCTCCTGAAAGAGATAGACCCACGCGAGGTACATATATTTCTAACCCGTTTTATTTGGTATATTTTTACAATTCTTTCATTTATTCCCTTATTTTTTTATAATAGGTTATTTGTAATAATTATGCAGATCTAAGTAAATTATTAGAGATTATTTTGCTCATATTATATGCTCTAATACTATAATTTCTGCTTATATACATTTACAATAACAGTGATTGTTTTTTCATAGGTTATATATGACTTTATTGAAGTTGGAGGCATTTAGGAATGCTATTATATCACGGTAGTACTGCTAATGGAGATATATGTCACACTTTGATAACTTTAATGTTTGTGGATTTAATTGGAGTGAGTATAGAAGTCGATAAAGATGTGATTGGAAGGTATGTAATAGGGGTAGATATGAGTGTAGAAGAACTATGTTCTAAACATAATGAGATATGTGCAAATATCTAGTAGGACTCTTTTGTGGAGTAGATATATATACATGGATATGTAACAACCACTCCATAATTGTCTCTCTTCTTCCCGATTTTATAAACATAAAATGTTGACAGCATTATTTTTCCAGTAAAAGAATGCTACATATGTTAAATCGGGCATATATATATTTAAATATTTTTTGAGTTATTTTTTTCATTTTAAAGGAATTATAATCTCTTGAAAGCTATTACACATTACAGATAACAAGAAAAAGAATTTGAAATAATAGTTTTTTATTACAAGTAAAGACGTAAATGTTTTCAAGGAACTGATAGAGCTAATATGTTAAAGAATATGAGAAAGAGTGGATTATATATGTAAACGCATATTCATAATGAAGTCTGTAAGACAATATATTTTGATGTATATTTATCTGATATAGAGAAATACAGTTGAAAAATAAATGCTGTCACTTGCAAATAAAATACAATTGTATCTAATTTCTTCTCTTTTGTGTATACTTTCCAACAAAAATTCGTGCACAGAAGCTTTGTTTTTCCTGTCAGATTAGTGAGTATTTCACTCTCACAATAATCATTCAATTGATTGTGTAGAATGTATTAGTCGATGATTAGAATGGAGCCGCAAAGGACTATTGCTCATAATAGTTCTTTACTCAACTCACCACTGCCTATCTCATCATTTGAAGAACAGAATACCGAAATAACCTTCGTGCATCTCTCCTTCATAGCTGGGATTCCGCATCAATGGTCTAGGCTTAGCACTCTCCGTATGTTGGCAACTATCAAACACAGAAACGCAAATTTGGCGCAAGGTGAAGCTGAAAGCGGAGAAGGAGAGGGAAAATGAATTATTAGATAGTGCGCGCCTTGCAGTGATGACCCGAAATATTGAAGCCCCTGAGAGACCAGCTCACTTAGGCATTATCAGATTGCTGGATGAAGCTGCCGCCCTTCGGGTAACAGCTTTGTTTTTGTTTTTTGGGCGATGAATTCATTATATACTTAAATGCTGGTTATTTTAGTATTAATTATTTTTATATATTTGATGTATGCCAAGACAATATAATATATATTATGTGATATGATATGAAAGGCTATGCTATGCTATGATAGGATAAGATACTATAAGATATTATATGATATATATATATATATA
>NAOQ01000001.1:159955-197516 GCA_002751075.1 Ichthyophonus hoferi
GAGCTTCCCAGGCTATTGTCCTGCAGCAGAACGGCATGATCGCACGTGCATTAGGAAGACTATCCCGTGATTTGTATAGCAAAGATAGTCACTTCGTGCTGGAGCTAGTGCAGAATGCCGATGACAATTCATACGGACCTTTCCGCCCTGGTCAGGTGGCAAGCTGTCCTACCATTCATTTTGTGCTGGAGGCCGGCCGTATTATTGTACTCAATAACGAACATGGCTTCTCAGGTGAGAGAAGACTTTAAATGTTCTAGAATATAACACATATTCAATTTTTTTATGATATGCAATTAATCAAATAACAGAGATTCTATATCAAACCTACGTAGCAACAATTCAAATGAAGATTAATTCCTGTCTATCAGGTCATATTAGGTATAGAGTTTGATCCAAATTCATCTCCACTGCATCACATGTATTTCTATCTATACAGGCCCTACTGACACATTGGTAATGTACATCCGTATCATAGGCACGATGTACTAGAGAATGTCTATATGCTTGGACAATACCACTAAATTGATTTTATATTTTTGTCAACTTGCTTTGGGAATTACCAAATTAACAAACTAACACCTTCTATTCTTCTGTTTTTCTTCTTTTTTTCCCCTTGCTTCTATACAGCCCGTAACATGCAAGCACTTTGTGATGTAGGAAACAGTACAAAATCCGGGCAAACCTCTGGATATATTGGACAGAAAGGGATTGGCTTTAAGTCTGTTTTCCGAGTCAGTAATCGACCGGAAATCCACTCTAATGGCTTCCATGTTTGCTTCAACAGGGAGGAGGATGATATGGGTTATGTCATGCCGACCTGGATTGGTGCCGGCCCAACCTCACACCTGTGAGTGTTTGTTTCCAAATAATTCACTACACAAGTGACCCTGCGTTGTTCTCGCAATGATTCATTCTCTCCTTCTCCACTCGTCTAACCTCTTCGTGTCATTTCTATTACCTGTTATTGCTATTACGTTTTTTCTTTCATGTTTTCTGGCTTGCCCATTAAATTCTTGTCGGTTCTGTGATTTATATTGCTTTAACTAGGCCGCTAAATTATATGTGGATTTTACAAAGACACTTTGTTTTTAATAGAAAACAAATAATGCATGACCCTCACTATATACGGAATATTCAAAGAGTACTAAACATGCATAGTTTAAAATAGTCATTAAGTAAATATCTTAGGAAATAATTGTTAAAGTCTAAAAACTGTATAATTAATTATAATAAACATATTTCAACAAAATCTGTATTATTATACCAGTAAATAAATTATTTAATACGAAATCAGTAGCTTGATTTAACTACCAATCATATATCTGGCACAATCCCAAGACTAGTTACCACAACCAACAATGCAGGATAATACACTAAAAACCCTTATAATGTCCAACACCATTGATAAGGCGCATGTATACAAACAACTATGCAATATACCTAGCCAAAGATACCCAAAATCAATAACACTGTGGTCTGGGCATGCAGGTATAAGGCCTGGGGTACTCGGATAGAGCTGCCTCTCACCGCAGAGATGGCGCAGCGTAGGATTGAGTTGGTAGGCAAATTCACCGATCTTCATCCAGCGATTCTGCTATTTCTTCATCGCTTGGATTGCATTGTAGTTGACGATCCTCTGGCGGGTAAAGTGATTACTATGAGCCGCCGTAAATCGGATTGGTAAGGATAAAACTTCAAACTATACATCCGCACATCCCCTATGTTCTTGTCCAGTTATTTTGTTTTCTCTTTTCCTGCTTTTACTGTGATATCTCCTACTTTTTTCTTTTTGTTTTTACTTGTTCTTTAATTTATTATGCATGTTAACGTTTATTGATGTGAAAGGCACACACTTAAATCATTATTATAAAGGCCGTAAAATCACCTTGATTGCTATTATACCGTATATTGAATTTCAAATAATACTAATCCTTTTATTTTATTAATTGGGTTTATTGTTACAATTTTTCGGATTTCCCTTTCTTTCTTTTATGCGTATACTCTATATATTCCTACTTCGTGACTGTCTATGAATTTGATTCTCCAGGACTCATTCATATCCTCTCTCTCTCCCTCTGCCTACCTATTGTCAATGTCAATCTATATAGTGGCTACATGGAGGTAGAGCTTCAACAACAAATGACCTTAGGCCAAGTATCTACCACCAGTTCTACCATCGCCCAGTGGCTACTTATAAAAAAATCATTCCAGGTACCAGAGGGTTTGCGGGAGGGGGTCATGGTAACAGAGGTTATTTTAGCCTTTCCAGCCCTAAATGCACATCAAGCACATCACCCTAACTCCTCCTCTGTAGGAGATACTGCCGAGTCACATAAAACAATACATATACAAACCCATGTACCTTTCATGGAAAAGGACAGACCACCGCAACAACCTGTGTTTGCATTCCTTCCTTTGCGCAGTTACGGGCTACGTTTTGTTGTTCAGGGTGACTTTTTGTTACCTTCTTCCCGCGAAGATGTGGATGTGGATAGCGCCTGGAACCAGTGGGTGAGGTCTCTGCTGGTACCATTGTTTCTTGAGGCCGTGGAGCGAATGAAGGTTGAAGGAAATGAGCGGGCTAATAGGGAAGTGAGTGAAAGCTTGGCTGTATCTCGTGGACCTAGTGGCCAAGATGCAAGAGGAAAAGAACAAATGGTTATGGAAGAAACGTGCGTGAATTATGCCGAAAATTGTTTGGATGTTGAAACCATGACAAATAATGACGAAGAAGATATACTGGAAAATACAAAAGAAGGTAACGAAGTGGAAGGTCAGAAGCTTAGCAGTAGAAAACGCAAATCGAAGAGCAAGAATAAATGGCCAAGCAAAAGAAGCAAAATGAAAAAAGAAGAAGACGATAATGAAGGAGAGACATATACTCAGTTACAGTCCCTGCCTAGTGGAAACGAACAAGCAGCAGGACAGAGCACCCAAGAGGAAACTTCGATTACACAATCAAATGTCAATCTATGGAACATTGGGCTTACTGCAACAAAGATATTTCAATTTGTTCCTCTGGAAGGTGAAGTGACGGGCTTCTTCCGACCGGTTGTGAAAGACATTATGCATGGCCTCAAGGGACTACAGTGTGTACCTACAGCTGGGGGTCTATGGGCCCTACCTTCCCAGGTCGTCTTCCTTGAAGATCCTGATGGTATGTCGACCCATCTATGCTCTTCGGCATTTCCTTATAGCTCACTTGTGTTTTTAATCCTATTAATTTTACCTCTCTTGCTCCTTCTCACTTATCTATTCTCTTCTATTTCGTATATTGATATGAAAGTGATTATTGCTAAGAATAGATATCTTTCAACGATCAGTTTAGTCACAGATTGATTGCTATGTTTTGACAGGTGGCTTAATTCATCATTCGGTTCAAACATGGACGGCCAGCTTAATTATTAACTTGTCTGTATTTCAGTCAGGCGGCAGTTTATTAAGTATATTACGAATAAGACTGGAATAATATTTAAGTAAACTTGGCTTACAAAATGATCTAATAATACAATTAATAATGATTTCTCCGTTCACAGTACATTGCCTAACCACCGACCAAGACATGGTCTCGTGCCTAGGTCTATACCCTCTGCATCCTCAATGCCTTATGAGCCCAGCCCTGCGTGCTTCACTGGGCATCGCATCATTTGGACCCCCCCACTTGCTACGCACAGTTCGACATCGCCTTTCATCGCGTAACCCACCCACAGTTCAGTGGATGTCTCAGTGGTTATGCAGCATGTATCGGGCCATGGACCGACTAAGTCCTATTGATAGGGCGAGCCTACTGGCGACACTTGCTGATATGCAGATTGTTCCACTAACCTCAGGGGAGTGGGCACGCATTAGTGACCACCCCATTTTCTTCCCCATTGCTTTAACATCGCAGTCACAATCACAATCACACTCGTCTCCAGCACCCTGTGGTTTTGAAACAAGACTTCGCATAGTGTCAGAGTCCTTGTTTGGAGAGGTAATAGGGCTTAAACATAGCATTGTGGTCGACATGTTAGAGTCTATGGGTGTGCAGCCACCATTGCCCGACAATATAATAGCCCATCATATCCTACCCAGCCTTCAGGCCGCTAGTACTCTGTCGTTGGCAGACTGGGACCTGAATCTTGTGGCTTCATATGCTCTCTATCTTCGCAAGCATCCTGGGGTATGTTTTTTTTTTTTTCTTTTATTTTTTTTTTCCTTAATTAAAAATTAAATAAATTAATTGATCTGTGAATGGGATGTACTTCATTCTTACTACTATTATGATCATTATTATTATTACTATTATTATTATTATTCATGCTAATAAACTCATGTAACCACTCAATGTCTGTATTACCTGTATTACACCATACCCTTGATGTGTAGCTTATACTACTCTTTTATCAAAGAATGGAAAAATAAAATATCATTAAAATGCATATATTCTTTGATTTTTTTTTTTTTTATATCTTTTTATAGATTTGCCCGCATATATGACGTATATAACTATGACGCAAACCCATCCTTATTGATGCCATTCCCTTCTATTAACACGTGTATATAGTGGAATAGACTGAAGCTGCAGGAGGTGCTGCTAGTGAGCACCAATCAGGGTTGCCGAAAGTTGGCGGGTCAACCAGTACACTTCCCTCGAAACCTGGGTAATAAAACCGAAATTGATGCTGTTTTACCTGATGAACTGATTCCTCAGTGGCTGGTTCTTAGTGATCACTACATGCAGCTGGACAGGTGCTATATTATATACCTCTGAATACTTCTATGATAATGAATATCTGTATATCTGATATCTGTACACTGTACTCGTCTTTACTTTGTCTCTTATATTAGTATTGGTTTTTAGAAGTCTTTGATATGCTCTCTTACAATACCTGTTCCTAACAACTCTTCTATCCGCATTGAACTCTGTCGCATCGTATAGTCTCTCAATTGTCTTATTTGTCTTGGTTGCAGTATACAAATATGTACTACACTAACCCACCATTTTCCCTGCAGCAACATAACGGCATGGCGCCAGTTCTTCCATAGTCTCGGGGTGCAGGACTTTGTCATACCCACAGAGATACACTCTACTATGAAGACCCCCTTACCACCCCCTTGGAATCAAGATAGCCGTCTTGCCGACATTCCCCCTGATACCATTGTGACTATTCATGACTACACATGCCTTGGCCTGCAGAATCTGCTCACAGCTGCTGTAAAACTAGACCCGATAGTAGTCAAGCCAGTGTTACTTGCAGTTCAGCGAGCCCTGCAGGCTGAATGGGACCATCAGTACGGCTTTGCCTTGCAAGCCAAGGTCTCTGTGACTGGAGAGGACACACAGTACTGTGTATCGTCGTCCTTTATAAGGATCTTGACCGATATCCCCTGGGTATGTGGCCAGGACGGCCAACTTCACTATGGTCACAACTTGTATGCCAGTAAGCAACGACGTATTTTAGGCAACAACCTGGGCCTTTTCGCCAAAGACGAGCCTACCGAAAATGTTAGAAATGCTATTGGTATGGTTGAGAATATAACCCCTGTAATGCTAGCTGAGGCTCTAGTGGAGTGGTCACTAAACCAGCCATTCACTGCCTCGTTAGAGAGAATGGTTGCTGTGTATAAGGAATTAAGCATTGGTTTGGACTCGCAGGTCCTGGAGATTCTGAAGACCCACAAGGTTGCAGCCATATCGCTTTATCTTCTTGGCTCACATATATAATTACCTATATGTTTCTGTTTTTATGCCCATTTTAAAACCTTAATTTACCATGGCAATCATAAGCTTACTATACTAGACTATATTTTTCTACCCCATCCTATCATATCCTATACTATTATAATTCACTCTTGCTGGTCCAATCTACAGAGGATTAGCAGGCACCTCACTACATCCATCCATGTTTATTTTACTTTCACTTATCTACTTTCTTATTCATGTCTACTTATCATTCACCTCATAAGAGTATTTCCTATCCACACTTGAACCACACTTTATTTAATCTACCTTATATATATATATTTGACCAAATACTTTTTAACACATTCACCATTTGTCAACATAGGTTATCTGGATGCCCTCAGCCCGTACTAGTGTACTCAGTGTGGAGACTGAAGGAGCATTTTATGGGCCCGACGAGGTGTGCGTGAAAGACAGATCGGGTATTATAGAACTGAAGGGAGGCCTTAAGGCACTCTCTACCTATTATACTTCCAGCCATGCAGACTCATCACCGCTAAAAGAAAGGTGCCATTTTCTCCTGTTGTTATTCTTTGTCCTCCTTCTATATACTATACCTATATAGTTACAGTACAATATTAATAAAAAATCGAGAGAACTCAATATAACACAATATGATCTGATACTCCACAGTCCACCACAACTTAAAAGATTGTCTTTCCACATAGAGAAAATTCTCTCTATATATATCTATATATATATATACCCCATTTATCTCTCATCTCTGTCATTTATCCTCTTGTTTTAAAAACGGAGTAGTGAGTGTATGCCAATGAAAAATATTTTATGGTGGGCACTAATGAATCGTGTCTGCATTATGTTTACTACTACTTGCCGTTTGACTATATGTGTGTAGAATGATAATTTATCATAACTGTCAGCAATGAACTGTATTATTGTTTTCTTGGGTGTATATTTAGGAAAGGAAAAAGGAGAGTAAAGGAGCCAGAAAATGTTTGGAAGCACACTATATATTGGTTATTAACCTCTTAATCTCTTACCCCACGTACTCCCTTCTCTCACTCCTTCCAGTGATGTACAACTGGTTATGGAGTTAATGGAGGCCCTCGGTGTTGCAGCCGAACCCCATCGAGACACCTATCTACAGACCTTGCAATCCATTTGCACAGGTTCAGTAACAGAACTTACCAGAGATTATGCCCTTCGCATCCTATCAGTATGGGCTGACTCATTGGCTGAGTGTCACATGACTCCAGTAGACGTACTGACTTTGGCCACTGTCATGCAAATACGTACCACGCCTTGTTTCCCCACTGTTCAAAACACTTGGATGCATTTGAAACGCTCTGCTGTGTTTTTGGCGGACGATCCAGTAATGACCAGCCATTTTAGTAAGTTCCAAGATATATCCTTGCTTCAACTTCCATGTTCATCCACAAAGAACGGAGCCAGGCTTTACGATTTTTTCCGTGCGCTGGAAATACCATTTCTTTCCGAAGCCATTCACTGCCAAGTCAAACCCACGGTGCTCAGATATGGAACCCCGTTAACCCATCACATACTCAGTGCAATACCCTTAATTCAGAAATACATGGCAACCCGAGACTTGACCCGTTATAAACGTGTGATGGAGTCCGGCATTTGCGAGCGCATCTCCCAGCTGGTATGTGCCGAGGCAGATCAATTAGAAATGGTCATGTCGCTAGGCAACCACCAAGTCGTCCAATTAGATCTGGCCTGTGCCCTCGATAATCTTGTTCTCTATGTCAATGGTTCTCACCGATATGGCCCAGTTTTTTGGGATGCTGTTGCAGAGCAATTCTCAAGATTGTTTTACAATGGTAGTATGTCAGAGGCTTTAGCATCATTCATTGCTTATTTCTTAGCCAGTAATATGTCAGAAGAAGAAATTGATGGATGGCTGAAAAAACGAAACATCTCGAATTATCCTGAAGGAGACGATGTTTGGCGACCAAACTGCACAGTTAACGTTGAAAATAATATAGGTTATTCAGCTAATGGGAAAGAGCAAGAGGAAGAGAGCATGACAGGAAATGGATTGGTCCCTATCGTTAATTCAAACGAGGTGAATCAGTTCTGGAATGTTCCTCGTCATAATGAGACCAGGCCCCTTAACAATATACCCTCTCAGCAGCCACTTTCCCAGTCATCACATGGTGGTGTAGAAAGGGGTAATGCAGAGATAAACACCTACGGCAATGAGATGCCCCTAAATACTTCACAGGGTAACATGCCTGATTGGAAACCCAGAGTGAGCGCATATGAGGAATCAGTGGGTAATACAGCAGTTATTCACCAAGGCACTACGCCCTCCCCATCCCCGTGTAATATCACTATGCCTCCACCTCTTGCCCGGGAGAATTCGGTAGTTTCAATTGGCCGATGGGGTGAAGAGTTTGTATTCTCCATGCTGTGTCAGCAGTACGGTAAAGAAAGAGTTAAGTGGGTCAACCAGGAGTTGGAAACTGGCTTGCCTTATGACATTCTTCTAACCGTAGATAAAGGGGGAGGGGGCAGGCCTCCTACAGTAACGTTTGTGGAGGTTAAAGCTACTACAGCAAGGGGGAGAGAAACATTTCACCTGTCTGAGAGAGAATTTAGAATGGCGGATAGAGAAGGAGATAGATATATGTTAGCACTTGTGTATGGAGCTGGTAGGGAAGGGTCTAGGGTGAGAATGATCACCTCCCCGGCCCAGAAATGGAGAGATAAGATGATGGATATATTGCTTTATGCTCCTTTAGAATAGGTGCACTAATACACTAATATAGTAGCATGTTTATTGTGATAAACAATTTAGGTGAAGGATGATGAAAATAGTATAAGTAAGGTGAAAACTCCTTCACGAAGAATAGTAGCTGTTTGATTTAGTTTACAGTACTTTAACTGCATTAATTTGGTCATTGAATCTTTTAAAAACTATGTAAAATGTTTGCGCGCACGACTATTATGAGAGAGGTAGGGTAAAACTAACTATACGCAAATTTAAATTGTACTGTAAATATATAACGGTGTGTTTTCTAATTACGGCCCATTTTGTGGAAGAATGACTCGACACCAATAATATGAAGATGTGATTACGTTTTATTTAATAAACCATGTCCCCTTTCCCTTTTTTATTCAAAGCTGATTCATTAAAAAATAAAGTAGGCAGGCACCCCTACAACATCCAATGTTTACTATAAAATATGTATCTCAAACTACGTCTTTTGAGCCTTAACATACATGACTAATTTTACTTAGCCCGAAAATATACTTGGACCTACATTTTGAATTTAAGTCTCGTATATCTCATTCTTGATATTGCGTATCTCACCAACAATGCAATATATATATTTTTTGCTGTTTCGAAAATATGAAGCCAATGTGACAGACATCATTTAACATCATTCTATAGGATAAATATATATAATCAATCATAAATAACTATACTATATTACAATAGATTGGTGCCCTAGCACGATCTTTCAACTTGGTATTCTAACCCTATGTCATTCCGAATTGCGTGATACCAGTGTTGCGAATGGCGTACAGTAGTCTCTCTTCCAGTACCTCTTTCGTGGGATAAGAAGGAATGTCCAGCATATTGACACAGGTATGTGACAATGGCAGACTAGTTACCCCACATTTGGCAGACTTTTTAATGCAGATTTGCAAGCCACCAATGGGTGGAACAGAAGAGCCAGTGACAAAGGCCAAGAGAAGAGCCTGGTCCTTTTTGGTCATTTCCATGGCAACCTCCCAAAACCACTTTGCCTGTGGGAAAGACTCAGTACTGTTGTTGAGCACGGTGGACTGTCGTTGTATAAGCCCAAAGTCAACATCTAGGCAACCATTGACGGCTATCTGAAGCATGGCTGGGGTAAAGACAGAGAGCAAGTCTCGGGGGCAGGCCTGACTTACCCCCAATATAAATTCTTGCAGAGGAAGACAGCGGCCCAAGTGGAACCATGTATAGCGTAGAAGGAAATTTAAGCGATTCGCAGAGGTCACGTCCACGGTACTACCCAGGGGCATAAGGTCAAAGCTAGCAATAGTAGTACTAATATCATTATCGTCCGACTCTGACTGGGTCTCAACTGATATTCCTACACTAGCAGAAAAGGTTTGAAAGAGGCCGTCAAAGGTTTCCTGATCTAGTAAGCACATTGTTCGAATACCCCGGGCCAAGTCTGGATCGAAGGCCTCCAGATCAGTGAGACCAATGGGATGGCCAAGAATTGCCTTAAAAACTGCCATAGGAAAACAGTTGGGGAGACAGGCAGAGCCAATGTTCTGTAGGCAAATCCCCACCACACGACCCATTGCATTGTATGACAGGCCTGTGTTCTCTTTATCTAGATAGCCCTGTGCGCTGAAATATACCTCACCACTGGGTTTGGGGGAAAATAAAGGATGTTTTCCTTGACGCAGGTAAGCCGCCACCTCTGTCATAGCACTTTTCAAGACGCCGCCTGCATCAACAGCCACATCGTCGACTATTTCGAGCCGTATCCCATGCTTAAGTCGCTCTGTCTCTATCGTTCTTACCGCCAACAAAAGATCCGGAACAATGCTACCACTAGAATCGCGTGTAATTACTATATTGCGTTTCCCTTCACCAATGTGACGCTCAGACAAAGCCTTTTTAAATAGTTGCACACGATATTCCGTTCCACTGTCTTCGTTGATTTTCTTGTCCGCATATGGCCCATGGCTCATATTAACCGGCTGCACAATCTTAAATAATGCGTTCCTATGAAGCAATGTAAGCATGTCTGTATCACTAAACCGATGGATTAGCTCATAGCGGTCCATTTGCAAGCTGTTACACCTGCTGGTTAATAAATTACTGCTACTTTTAATATCCTCCTGATCCTTGTCCTGAAGCTCTGAATGCTTTGCAGTCAAACACCGGGCAAGTTCATCCATAAATGAGGATCCAGGATCTAAAAGGTCTAAAGAACAAGGCAATGCAGCCTCCTTCCTCTTCGACAGTGCCTCTAACCCAACTAGAACAGTCTTTGAATCAAATCCTAGCCTGCCAAAATGATAAATTACCTCAGTTAGCTTAGGCATAAGCTCCACTACCCAACCGGTGGCTAACCATTTGTCCTGTTTTTTACCGCAAATTAAACCATTACTCCCCGGCTGTACAAGTCTGCTAAGGTGTTTAGACTCTGATGGTGTCTTGGGCAGAAAACGTAGAAGGCAGATAATATAAGGGAGCTCATAACCCATACCCAGCAAAATTTCTACTACGTCTGAATCAGCCTGGGCTAAGTTAGAAATTTCACTCTGTGGTGAGTTTAGGGGAGGCTTTCTAGTGGCATCATCCTCCCCTACCGGAGAAATGCAAGGCTGATAAATACGTGTATCTGTAACCCCGTCGGCAATCTGTCTCTTCACGGCCTGCCAGATGGTAAGAGGTGGTGGTTATGTTGTAGTTTGCAGCATGAAAGTTCATTTGAGAACTTTTTAAAACTATCAATTCATGAACTGTTTGTTAGGCTGAAAAGAGAAATGTGGATAAGGAGTAAGATGAGTTTCCAGGTGTTCAGGGGCAAATGCTTGTTAAAACAAAGTATAACAAAATAGTGAGGAAAATGAGGCGGGTAGAGTGCAAGAGAGAGAGAGAGACCGACCTAAGTAAACCTTGAAGGACAAAAACACCAAAAAGCACCTAAGTGTATAGTTGTATGTGGATGAAGAAGATAGGATAGGCCTTATGTATAAGGTAGAGTTAAGTGGTGGTAGAGAAAGGAATATATATAGTACGCTAGAAGGAAGTAGGCATAGTCCATATACATATATATAGACACACATACCTCTGTTGTAATAGCTGTAGTCTGTGCAAATATTTGGACCACGGCCATTTCCGTTCTATCCCAAGCAGCTGTCAACTGTGGCTCCATTTGCAATCCTTTTCTCACTCGTGCATGTAGCAAGCCTGTGGCTAATTTTCCATGGACAGCCTCATCCACGTATAACTGTAGGCACCCGAATAACTCTTGTCTGACATATTCAACACGGTCAGCATGATAGCCATCGACAAAGATAATAACGCCTGGGTCAACTCCCAATGTACGTGCATAGTTTTCACGGTATAGACTTTCAGTCTCAGGGGTAAACTCGGGAAATCTAGATGTTTGGTTTATAAGTACAATGTACTCAAAATTTCCTGGGTGTTATGATTGGGAAGTAGATTGAAATGAGTGATTTTAAAGGTTAGTTGGTGTACGGATTGGACAGTATGATGGTACAAAAGCAAAAGACTAATTTATGGATAGATATCAGCAATAATAAAGGGTAATAATTGGCGTAAAAGAGATTGGTCTGTGAGGAACTGGGCATGACTATGGAGGCACCTTGAGAAAATATAGAACAAGAGCACTGGTGATGGTAGCCTAAATTATAGACTGATATTGTGATTGAAATTGCAGATAGTCTAATAATTGTGAACAAAGGATAAACAGGATAAACTGTCTAACTTTACAGTAAGAGAGATATAGTACAACAAAAACTAGAAATCAGTATATTGGTGATTGTATAATGCTAGTAGAGGGAGGGAAATAGAAACAGTTGAATTAGTTTTACATGTGATTTGAGATTTGAGAAAGTAACAAGTCAATGGAAATAAGAAGGTTTTAAAATAAAAAAATATAAAAAAATTAATTGGTACTAAAAAAGATATACCCTGATGCTATATATGTATCATAGTATGTATATATGTATGTATGTATGTATGTATGTATGTATGTATTGATTGATAAAGGAGTATACACATAAGCCAATCGCTTTGCCTGGCCCTATATAATACATACCCTTCATGTGTAAATGATGAATAACACTCCTTTCAGGCCCAGCGATATGACCAAATTTAAAAATACAAACAAACAGCGTAGTAATACAAGCCAGCTCTTCTGTCAACATGGCCATGGATCGTCTTTCATCCGAAGTACCTGGAAAATCTACTACATCTATACATAGTCCATTGCTTTCAAGGCATCCTGGTCCTGCAGGGTTTGGGTTTGGCTCGGCTGGGCTTAGTAGATGGAATAGTTTTACCTCTTCTGTGCGGAGGATATTGCTACTGGGGGCATCAACCCCAAACAGCTTTTGGATCCATAAGGACTTTCCTGCATTATGTACACCTATATGTATATGTGTGTGTGTATATGTGTATATATGTATGGATATATGTGTGTGGATATATATATGTGTGTGTATGTGGTGCGTGTGGGGGATTTATAGGCGTATGTATATTATAATATAATAAAAGAGTTGGAAGTTAGGCCAGGGTTAGGACAATAAAAGGAAGAAATAGAAAATGTTGAAGTGTATACAGCCTCGTGATTGGATATAGGTGTAATAACCAATTAGAAACATCTGCATATGTTAAAGAAAAGAAACGGGATCGAGTATTGGCTGCTTTTATAAACAATATTGATAATAATAGATTGGGGGAGTTAGATTTTAATCATGTTAATAAATGTAAAATATAAAAACGAGACATGGTGAGGGGTAGTAGGATATGTGGAGAAAAAGGAATCAAGACACGCACAGCAGACAGACTGCATGGAAACTCTAAAGGCTAATATGTTTGGCAAGCAAAAAAATTCAATTGTGTATAAAACAGCTACAGGAGGTTACAAAGGAAGTATAGATATGAACTTAATTGGGTAGAAATAAAAAAAAAAGTAAGTATATGTAAGGGAGCATACAGAGGAAATAATGTCGGAAAAAAGAACAAGCTGTTGATAACAGCCAATGGCAAAGAGTCAAGGCTGCATAAGCTACATCCAGTTCGATATAGATTGCCCCACGACTGTGGCTTACAATAAAATCCTATATTTAAAACGCTACTCCAACACCCACCTACCTTTGGTCTCCCTCTTCTCTCCAAGCCTCAACGGAAAACAATAAATATATTCAAATACACCTATCAATGCCAAACAATTATTATGTGCACTACACTACATACATACATACATACATACATACATACAATCAACACATAGGCCTAGAAAGCCTTACCAACAAAGGACACTAGAATATGGTTCTGGAGGTGCCTTCGTATGAGCGCCAATCGACCCACAGCGGACAGCCACCTAGCGACATCTTTTCTGGATCGCTCCACCATTTGCATATATAAGCTTGCTCCGATGTCCTTAGTTTTCTTCTTGTCGTGTGGCTGGGAGTAGGTCTTCTGAAGTCGATCATCTAAGCATTGTTTAATTTCTTTTTCCCTAGTAACATGTAGAGGTCTATCTGGTGGTAGGAATGTAAGTGCAGCCGTGCATATTGCAGCTTCTAAAGTAGGAACTTCCTCTAAAACCCCAGCTGTGTCTCCTCCAATGATCCGGAGAAGTGTTTTCAGCATGATAATGTACTGGAGACTGGGGGGGTCTGCCCATGCATCAAATGCATGCCTAAAAATACCTGCACCTACTGCACCAATCACCGATCCCGGAATGGCCAGGATGACGGTAGGGATACCAAATACAGCAACACCCCAGCTATATTGATAATTATTGGTGCGCATAATTGCTATCAATGGAATGATTGGAAGCAGAGTAGGCAGAAGGGTAACAATGCCAATGACTGTGAAAATTGTTCCAAAAAACATTCCAAGCCCCCCCAAAACCTTTGATAGAGCACGGATGGCCCTGTGTTGAAACTCCAGTTCTACAGGCTGACTCAGTTTCATGACAATCTCTTCAATTATTGGTTGGATTTGCACATGAGCAACAAGGATTTTCTCGGCGTTTAAATTCTCTTTAACAATTCGTCTCATGGCCAGGCCCTTTTCGTGTGTATTTACAAGAATTTCTTCAAGGTCAGCTATGGCTTCCAACATGGGATGTAGTTGCCATTTTTTGTCTATATTACAATGCTCTTCCCTCTCTTTACTAGATTCTTGTGGAGAGTTCTGACGTTCATTAAGATTATTGGATAAAGGCTGCTTACGCTGCCACCATTGTCGGGCTGGTGCAGTATGTAACGTCACAAGAAGACCCCGCAAGAAAGCCGTCATAAGTACGTCACTGTTCATACGAGCATACTGAATGGTCCCAAGGGGGGGGGTTTTTGCCTGGTTTAACGTACCAATTTTAGAGTCAGGTGTATCGCAAAAGTCCGTTCGCACAAATATAAATGCATTAAGTTTTGGAGTACATCGCAGTACCCTAATCTGTATAGCCCCATTGCCACACACAGTGACATATTGTGTGGCCACCTCAGCAGACTCCGCTTTATGTCCCATTACTGGAAACTCCAGTGACTGTAACCGGGGATAAAGGTAGGCCTGTCCCCCGCTACGACCTAGAACCAAGTCAAGATTGGAGCCGATAATCTCAAAGTCTGCCCTCAGGCCAGTGTTCACGCTTTTTGCGCTGCATGAATGGATGTGTGGGGCCATGTGAAGTAATATGGTGACAGGCAAGCCCCTGGGACGAATATCAGTCTTGCTAAAGAGGGGGGTATTGAGAATAGCCGCATGGTGGACTGACATATTCTCCACAGAATCTGGTGCAGGAAGGACAGGGAGTGGGGCAGTGTGCTCCATGATATGTGTCTCTGTATTGGATTGTACCACAGAACCTAGTCCAGATTCTCTCAAGACCATGATGTGTCCTAAGGGCACTAGAGTCATGTGCCCCTTGTCTCCATAGGTCTGAAGGAGGCCTGTAGCTGCTTGATGTGCACTACCTAATCCCGATATGTCATATGTATGTGGGGGCGACTTATTATTTTGATCCCAGTCACTGGCAACTACTTGTGAAAACGATGCCTTAATCATTGCCTTTACAAGCCGTGCTAGTCCCGCTCCTGCCTGCTGACCTACCACCTCGACCTGCTCTCTCACGGCACTCTCGGCGGCCACTACACCGACTAGTCTTGGAACTACATCCTTTTCAGAAAAGAAGTTAATATGATTATCAGTATTGTTGGTGGCATAAAGGTAGCCTGCCACCTCTTCAGTAGCGCATGAGGGAGATGCAAAAGTAATAGCACGCACCGTCACTGCCTGCTTGTTTGCTCGTTTGCTCTTCCGCAGGGCAAGTTGAGCCCTAACCACATGTCTTGCCAAGATTGCAGCCCCGTGCGCCACCGTACCTGATACAGAAAACCCTGTAAACACAAGCTTGCGTGGGGTGTCAATAAATCGCTTGCTGGTATATTTACGGTGAATGGAGTTCAGTGAACCCTTCGGTTTGTCAGAAGACGAGGCCGAGGGACTAACGCTGAGACTGTCATCGGTGCCTTTAGATGAAAAGCTGGTTGTATCGTCGGACATAATGATCACCGGATGCCCTTTGGGGGTGGCAGTCAGGCTATCTTCCGGGGCATTACACAAGGCAAGGAGGTTAAGAATAGGTAAATGATTAGCCATTGCCATAGCCGCAGCATTTATCGCCCCCTCGCATTTAATATCGCCCTCCGACACCTTACCGTCAAGGTCTATAGGCTTCCCAGGCTGAAGCAATGCATCCAACACTCGATCGTCTGAACAATCTATAGCCACTATAACAGTCTCGGGAGTAACAGCTACCATATAGCGCAAGGCCGCCTCACTCCGTGTCACTGCTACAGCAATGATATCATGTTCCAGTTTCCTCTTGTTAAGATCATCTATCACATGCTTCGAAGACACCCGCATGACCTCTACCCCTTGGGTAAAAGTATTCCGGGTAGACTTGGTAGCCGGCCGAGATGTACCAAGAAGGGAAGAGAGACATACACGAGCCCGTTCCACATCTCCGCAATAGTTAGGAGAAAGAACTGGAATGTCGGTGTGCAAGGGAGAACCCTGCCAGGTAGTTCGAGATGGCACTAGGACAGCCTTATATACTCCTGGAGGAAACTCTTTTTCACTGTTGCAGTAAAACCTTCCGTTGGGTTGTGCACCTATAGTGGCCCCAGTTACGGTGCGTAGACTTGCCACTCTTACTCCTACCACATTACGAATGTCCAGTTCGGCCTGCAGTGCTAACAATGTTACATGACCTGGGTGCTCAAAAGAAAGACAAAAGGGACTTGGAATATTACCGTTTAGGGTCACGGTTGACAGATTGCCGAAATCGAACTGAACCTCATGCTTTGAATTAAGAGTGCCCATGCTGACAAATTCCCTGGAATGTGATAAGGAAATATCAACAGTATGACACTGTGTGTAATGTGGCAAAGGGGAAGGCAGAAAAAAGAAGATATATGTGGTAGAATGGTTGCAACATGTACATAGGTTTACAAAAACAAGGAATGAAAAACTCAATTACTTTCCAAACAGTTTCCTAGCAAATACATCAATTTTACACCATCCATAGAGGCAGAGTGGAGGCCTAATTGTAAGGGCTATCACAATATTCAACAAGATTAATCTTATATAACCTCACGACTAAATAAAGAAGTGCTTTGAAAAGAACAGGGTAGATAACGTGAAGCTAGACTCCCAACAAAACACGTAAACAAAAAAAAAAAAACATAAATAAATAATAATAAGTAAATCCCAAAATGAGTTCAAACATTGGTTTCAAAATCAAATCAATGTGAAAGTGTATCGTTAGTAAATGTGTTAGTTCGTTTCAGACGGCTAGAAAGCCATTAAGAGAGTAAATATCAAAAAGGATAAACTAACGGCATATATACGTTAACAAGATATAATAAAGATGGAAAGGCAGGAATAGTAATTACCTAGAAGGTTTCTACATGCCAGGGTTGGAGGAAGACAGGGAAGTCATCCCTGCGTAGAGGCGGGATTTGATCATAAAAAAAAACTGGTTGGTATCAAGGATACCCTGCATCTACTTTGATAAAAGGACAGGGGAAGATAATTTAGACACTATAAACCTCATATATCCTAGGTAATTATAGTTAATAAGGTGTCTAATATGAGAAATATGTTGTATCCTTCGCAATCCCACTAATATGAAATTATTATAGAGATAATATGGATAATTAAGGTCCTTAACGAATCTATATAATAAATATATATATATATTATAATGTAAGTAAGTGTAATCTGTCACCAACACGTGACGTCACTATTGATATCCGGCCATAGCATTCTTATTACGTTTTCAAGTGATGAGAATCATCTAAATCCTAGGATGCCATATAAAATTATACCAAAAACAACATAAACCAATTCTAGATTATTATTTTTATGCTCAGCTAGCTTTAAATAAAGCTATGAAGAGAAATAATAATAATAATTTTATACTTTAGAAATTTTAGACTTTCATAAATATAGAATACATTTCTATACAGGATTAGATTCACGCTCAATTTACTCTTTTTTAGCAGCAGCTGATTGTGCCAAGTTGGTTTCATTGGCTTTTGTAATCATATATGTTAAAATATGCATATGTTAATGTGTATTTATAGGTATTATATTTGTATATAGAACTAAGTAGTTATAATATTGCACCGTTTAACGTATGGGTCTAGTTTAATTAGCAGTAACGATCTTTACGTAGAGCTTATTACTTTAGCAGTGCGACTCTGCTCTGTTTATTCTTTTTATATATATATAGACTACAAACCATTATAATGATTTGCCTGGAGCTCAATCTTGGGAATTTCAGTTTAATACTTGTAAAACAGAAATGGAAATTTGGGAACCAATACAGTTAAAATTTACCTATGAGAAAGCGAAAGAGTATAGTAAGAGGTGCTATATACAATGGGGTTACTCCCTTATTAAAGTATAAATTATCTCAAGTCCAATCCGTACATAGCTCAGTTTAGGCTTATATTAAGTAGCTAGCAGGTCAATCACAAAATCAAAACGTCAAAAAGAGTTTAGTAAGGCAGGTAATAGCTTTGTTTGTAATAGTCTAATGAAATTCAGTACAAAAAATAATGCTTCTGTTCTTAATAGCATATTATACATGGTCAGTGGTGCAAGTGTTTTTTATAAAACCAATTTTTTAATAAAAAAGCAAACAAATGATTTAAAATTGATTACAAGATCAAGCCTATAAGTGTAAAAATATTTTGGGTTAGCCTGTTGTTGCTTCAACTCCGTCTATTCATTAAAAAATCATGAAAATGCATCATTTTTATCTAGTATGTAGTATATGTTTGTAACAAAAAAAAAAAAACTTCCAAAAAATAAAAATAAAAATAAAAAATAATAATAAAGAAAAAAAAAATAAGGAAAAAAAAAAAGAAACAAAGGAAATTCCTTTATAGATTGCTACCTTTTTCAAAATTCGCATATAGGTAGATAGCAGTAGAAATTTCCTTAAAAATCGAATATTTACATGTTTTGCATTTTTAAAAAAAACGTGGCACACATTAAAACAAAGTTTCAAAAAAAAAATTTAAGTCTTTTTTTTTTACCGAATTATATTCAAGGTTGCAAAACTATGCAACAAATGTTTATTTTTACCGTTGTGTTGACACTGGAACTTCTGTACGGGGTTCATGTGTATGTTAACTTTGGTGGAATGATGAATCACAGGTTAATTGATTTGATCGAGAGTTAATTGTTGACTAATTCTTTTTATTAATAATGATTTGTCGAGTACTCAATATATAATCCCCTATGAGATGTTTGAAGTAATATATATCATTAATTGTTAAGTATTTAATCTCCCATTTACCACTTGGATTAATATTCTTTACCAATTAATCGCTTCGATCAGTATTTCATGACTGGATTGAGACAAACTAGTTCCATAGCTGCCAGGTTCATTTCAGTGTCTGCAGTGTATTTTGCTTCATCGGAAATACATAGGAATGTAAAAATACCATATGTTGATTATTTATTTAGGTTCATTCTGGCATCATGTTACTGTATACTAGACACTTCATATTTCTGTGTTAGGAAGCTATCTTAATTTCATTGCTTCAAGCATTAGCAAAAGTACTCTCAATCTTTGACTTTTTGTTCTCATCTATACCTGGATTAGCCTAAACAAGCATTCATCTCGTTTCTCGTTGTGCCAACTTGGTGCATGTTTTTATATTTTTTAGATGATTTCCCTTCAACTCTTTGAATGCAACACCAGTCATGGTTCAACGAAGATTTAAAAGTTTGTCTGTGGGAAGAAAGAAATCTGCTTTGCCTGGTACGCCAGTTCTTTAGGCTTTCCAGCCTCCTGTATCTAAGTAGACGTTAAAGTTGGCAATTCCTTTAATAGTTAGAGTGCATTGGTTTCGCTTGTCAACCTATGCCACGATACAGTGGAATATAACTACCTAAACAACATAGATCAAATGGCTATAGTTATAATTGGTTAAGTCAGGGATGCGAACTAGTCTATATATAATAATCCGTCTTACTAATAGAAATTTCTCTCTACGACTAGTTCAATATACGTAATTCTGCATTAAAACTAATAAAGATTTTTTGTTATTATATTGATTCTTTGTTTACAATTGTCAGCTTCCGTTCAACATAAACGCTAGATAATGTATATATATTCATATTTATTAAAATGTATTGATACCCTCTGTTTTCAATATAAAATGTGTTACAAGATCCTTAGCTACAAATAAATACATAAGTTAGACCGAAGTCTATATAACAAACAGATAAATACTCGGCTTAATATTAGTTAATGGCATTATGTTTTCAACCTGGTAAATTGATTGTTCAGTACATGTGCAGATATACTGCTCAGGTAGTTTGCCAAAAAGCCATCCTAGTAAGGATATGTTAATATTGGACTATTAGGATAAGATGAAACAGGTATAAATGTAAATAAAAATAACTAATAAAAGCCCCAGCACACCTTGACATACGTGGCAACCCCGTATGCCTGACCACATGTACAATACCGTTATAGGCAAATACGAATACGTTCGTGACACATAACTTTGCATTCCTTTACGTTTTGTTAAACAATATCATAATATATTTATATATGTGGCCCTACTATACAACATCAAATTGGCGACCCCGAAGCCTGTAGAAAAGTCACTGGAACTACCACAGTCTGCTATACATTTAAATTTCTATACGAATATATGATATTTGTTTATCATTAGTCAAGCAGGCTTTAAAAATAAAAATAAAGGCAAAGTATATAAACTCTATAAAACCTTATAGTTCTTCCTTTGTGCATTATAAGTATATACAAATTAGTGCAATAGTATGATACTGATACTGAATTATTGAGCTAAACGAGCTGAGATACATATATATAAAATTCTTGTTTGTTGTACTAGCGTTACACAGTATACACCTCTAATTTGGTGGAGGCAGCTTAATTAATATTTTTATTGGCCACCAATTAAACTATTTGATTCAGATTCAGAATGGCGCTGAGCTATATAAAAATAATTTTATATAATTTTAAGAAAAGGTCATAATTGATTATAAAGTATTGTGATTTTATAATTCAGATGATCTATTGGCTTACATAAACTAAGATAGTATACAGAGAGCAAGCTATTGGCTTAAGGAGGCGTATCAGACTAACGGCTGAATACTAAATGCAAATAATCCTATAGCAGAGATATGAATCATTTATGTATTTATAATATAATATAATAGAACTATATATACACATTCTGTATTATTATAATTGCAAATACGCTATTGTTTTTAAATAGCCATATTCTTAATATAAAAGAATATATCTATAATTTCCATATAGAATATACGGCAAACCACAACATAACACAACATGGCCGCTCCTTCTATGGTACTTTTGGGATTTACTCTTTTCTGGCTGGGTATAGCTATCGTTCCACCTTTTTTCTTCCGTCGCAGCCAAAACTATGCCACTATTAGAGTGTGTTTTATTGAGGTCGCCGTGTGTTGCTATATGTTCTGGCTGTTTACCTATCTGAGTCAGGTATGTATTATAATTTTTAGTTTTAACAAAATTATTACGGTGTTTTAATGTTGTTCTTTTTTGTTTTGCTAACCATGCTTTGTCTGGCTATAATCCTTTCTTTAAGTTTGTTTGTTTTTATGTGTATATAACACTCTATATCTTCGAGCATCTATTGACCTGAGTAATGTAGACAGGTTGTTTGGTTTAAAGTCTATTTGAATGTCACACTTTATGTGTTACAATTATTACAGTTATATATGGTTATATTACTCTCTTTACTTTTTCTACCTGTGTATCCACCACAATAAAGACGCACGTGGATGTATTTTTTTATATCTTGACATGTTATCCCTGTATTTACTTTTGTGGCAGGTATGCTTAGTTTTTTTTTTATATATAAAAATTACTTTTTTGTGCTCTGTTAATATATATATTTCCTATCTTTTTTATCTGCTTACTTAACTTATTTATATAAATGTATTGGAATGTAATAATATGTTTTTTATATAAAGAAACAGCTATTATCTGTATTTTTTGTATGTATGTATGTGTATTTAACTAACTTAACCTACATTTTTGACTGTTAATCGACTTGCTCTACATGTTATAATAGTTTACATGCCTAAATAACTTCGTTGTTTAATGTAAACATTGTATAGGTTTCTAAAATGCATAGTGCATATTTCTCTTGTAGATATTGACCTATACATGTATAGTTGTGACTGCTTTAAAGTATACAATGTTTTATTCTATAGTAAGCACGTGTCTGTATTCATATCTCTAATCTTTTTGTTTATTGAATTATCTAGTCCAGTTTTTGTAATTGGTTAATACTTAAACATATTTTTAATAATGTGTACAAATGTGTTTGTAAATTTTGTACCCATTTCTTTCTCTGTCGTGCATATCGTAATCTATTGTGTGATTTTATAATGAATATAAACTCATCCACCCCCTCTCTTTCTCCTTCTCCCTCTTAATTTTTATTTCCTGTTCACTGTAAATATATGGCTATTACATATGTAATTCTTCATACATACACCCATACACTCATACAGTGGCACCCATTAACCGGCCCATCTATTCTTTCGGAAGCCATTCATCTCGAAGCTTAGAGCTAAAGTGTTCCCCTATAAAGCAGACCTGGTCAATTTTTCTGCCTCATCGGGCCACTTTAAGTTTGTAGGATCATTTTTGATTAGCATGATCAAATTCTTTTTCCTTGTGTATGTAAGATTCGGCCTTGGAGGGTGGTTAATGATAGGGCCGTAACCTAAGGACTATGACAGATTAAAAATGATAGGCAATCAATAAATGTCATGAAATGTATTGTTAGGGAAAGGTGAAGCCATTCAGGTTGTCGTTACATAGAGATATCTCTCTAATCCAATTGTAGGTATGTTCATGTATGCACTATTGGTGTAATTGACAATACTTCAATGTTAATCAACAGACATGCACCAAACTATAGAATCTGTAAAGGTTTGGTGCCAGCATATTGAGTATAATCCGTTATGGAGTGATCCAACTTATCTTATTGATTAAATAATTAAGCAGGACCAATTAAGATGAGAGCTTTAAGGTTGTGACCCTAGAGACCTCTAGCTTATGCTGCTCCTTTGCGCTTGACTTAGTAAAATATATTTTCTTGAGCAACTAAGCATGAATGCTTGCAGGGCCCTTTAAGTAACTAGCCCTGCTATTGTTAAACAGTAATGAAACACAGGAAATGGTGTTTAATTACAGATAAATTGCTATCTGCCTCTTCAAAAAAAAACCGGGAATATGTATTGTAGTACGTAGTAGGACAAGAGATACTATTGAAGCATGCGCAGAGAAATGTATACATTGTGTATTCATTGAATAATTATGTAGAACTACTGCTAGCCACCACATCTATATACCCCTTTATATAAAAAATCTTATATAAAAACATAAACTATAGAATATATTTAACGGTCTCTGGCTGTGAAACCCAGAGACATCATTTTGGAGAGTTTTACACGGATATAATATACACCAATATTGATCACGGTTTGTCCTCCTACAGGACAAGGCAATATGTAAACTATGCTTGAGAACTCAATCAATCTATATTTTTAAAAAAACATTTGTATTGAGATCTATATGCTTTATGGATGTTATTGAAAGCAAATCTTCGTAGCAACTTTTAACATGCAGTATATTTCACCAGTAATATTATCACTCTTGACCACTCTTAAGATTTTGCTCAGCCCTTTGTATGGTAGCCTAATAATACTGGTGTATCTCGCTTCTAATTGGCAATCACCCCCTAATGAGATGTTATTTTGGTATACAATTTGCATTAATTTTTGTCTATAAGTATAAATGTATTACTTGCTGGATTTGGTAAGTAAAATGCCTTACTGGGTCATATTCTAATTCTATGCGGTAATGTTACATTTTTTATCACGAGCAGCTCAAATTAGCAGCTAGTGTTTATGGTAATACAAAGTTAAAACATATTATTTGAATTTCTCATTTCAAAAACGAAAAAATTGCCAAAGAAATAACCCTGAAATAGCTAATTAATACATGGCTGGTCTTTTAGCAGGTCTGGTATACGGTATAGATGGACATTGCGACCTATCAGATTACTGTGTTGGATTAATTATAGATGAATCTCAATAATGAAAAGTAATTGTCAACTACTCCTCTTTATGGTTATTTAAGCACCAATCAATTGATATGTATGACGATCTATCAGTATTGCTAACAACTTGAACATATAGTAAAAATATGCCCGAGTATGCATATGGTCCTCTACAGTCATTGGCTTAAAGTCAAGTTTCACATAACTAATCACAAAAGTTACAAGTGGCTTAGTATATATAGGCCCAGTACCTTACCTATTAGTGTTGGTCAATAATTATATCTTTCATCTATGATTCCTTTGGATGCTCTAAGTACTTGACCTTTTGAAGTATATACGTAGATATATATATCAAACTTCATTTATTTGCCTATCTTGTGGCTATTTTGTGCCAAGAAAAACATAAAACATTCCCCTCAAGTATCTTTTTACTTCGTTCTTCTGATAGAACATCCATATTATTTCAAATGCCCTCAAAATTTTGATCATGATTAGAAGAATGTGTTAATTAGTAGCAAGTAATCAATAATTGGATAAATAGAAATAATTCATTGGCTAAAGGAATTTTTTGGTATGAATTGTTGGCCTCCAAGATCGGTTCTGAGAGTGATATTCTGTGGTATTAATATAACCATTGCTATTTTTCAGATTAAATAGATAATAATAATTGGTTATTGTAATGAGGAAAGAAAAATATTGGCTATTTCTTGACCTCTTATGGTGTAGGCTATAATTAGAAGATGCAGTCTGATTGCATATTTAAATGACAATCGGTTGTGTGGAACTAAGGGACGCATATGCTAGCGCCTATGTAACCCAAGCGTGACATTGGGTTTGACATTGCAGTAATGGAGTTTAAAAATCTGTATGCATTCTTGCATATTTATTTTCCTGCTTCCATAAGGAGCAAAATCTCACGCAATTATCTTTTGAATCTTCCTTAATATACGTAATAGAAGTAGGCGCATCTCATATAGTGGGTGAGTTAGAAATGATATAAATGTGAGTGTTAACATGTAAGTCAATAGATGCAAAACCTCGTGTTGGTATGAGTGTAAATATAATTTTATAAATAAATGGAGGTGCCAGGGTGCTGTTTGGTGTGAATGTAGTGTATTTTTATTCAGACACATATCTTGTAATTCAATTAAAATAGGCACAGTTAGTTAGCTGCTGTCAGATGTAGTGATGATAGTTTGGTCATTGTAGTTATTGATATTATTTGTAGTTTTATCAATCTGCTGAGAATATAATAATCTAGCACAAAATTGAACTTCAAGAACAAGAACTAAAAAATGAAAGCAAATAAAATAAAAGTGAAGGTATAATAAAAAATGCAAATAAGAATAAAAATAAAATGAACAATATCTTTAGTTGAAATTGGAACACGTAATCATGACTTAATAAAGTATCTTACTAATCCAAAATAAATGTTCTGTTATGAATACTGTAATAACTATTTGTTTGTTATCCTCTATTGTTGAATTCTTTAACTACAACAACTAGATTAGCAACATTTTGGTTATTAGGTATGCCTATCTAATACTATTTTTAACTGACATGGTAAAAAGTTTAGACCTTCATCCCAAATTATTATCATGTCTAATTACAAAATTAGTGTTATAACTTACATCACTACCCTTGTTCTTGGTCTTTGCTAATTATTCTCTTAATCTATTAATTATATAATTACACCTCGATGGCTTATATATTTTAGATATTCTAGGTGTACACATTATATTCTTACATCTCACTGGGGTATTGCGTGACCATAATATAAATGAAGAATAAAAGAAGTAAATTAAATTTCTAGAAAGGAATTTACACAACATGGCATTGACAATGGAAAGCAGTAACAGCACCTTTATTATTGGTTTAGGATGAAAGATAATAAACATATATGTAAAATGTAAAGTACTGATTGGCTTTTTTCTGCATAGGAAATACCAATGAGTATATGAGTAACGTTCTAATGGGCTTAGTGATATATGGAAATACTTGACCACTAGATCATAAACCAGGAGTTTGGACAACAACTTTCAATTATTAAATTGAACAGTTTAAATCCAAATATTCAAATGATTTCCATATTTATGTATGTTCATAAACCTACTTTTGTTTGAAAAAACCCAAAGAATAGTGTAAACCGACTTGTTAAATTGTCAGCTTTTATTCTCTTTTGCGTTACAATAGGCTGACTCTTAATTCGAAAACGGTGAACCATTATTGGAATATTTCAGCTTTAGAATGCTTTTAACCAACATATTTTCTCATTGGCAATTCTTATCTTTTCATCTTAGTCACACATAATGATATCCGATTGGCCAAGCAAGCCTTAATTTCCATATATAGCCTTTAACTGAATACGGCAAGTAAAAGCTTTCCCACTTTGCATGTTAATACGTTCAAAAAATATCGTAACTCCAATATTTCGAGCCAAATTCTTAGTCAGATTTTATGATGTAAACTGTCCCTTAGTTGTTCTAGTTCGGCATTATTAAATAAGCACCCTTCCCCACTTTTTAAACTCACTACTAGCAACGATTCAGTACATACTAAGAACAACGTTTTTTTTTAATAAAAAAATGTCCTTATAGCATACAAGCAAACTACAGCATATGAAGGTGATATTAAATAAAAGCCATGCTAAAGTCATTATAATCTTATTACAGACACAAAAAAGACACAAACCACGTTTGTTTTTCACACTTTTCCCTTTATTTGATTAGAAGGAAGAAGAAATACGTAGTTTGGTCACGAACTGCCTTCACGGCGTCTAAAAATGAACATAACCCTATTTTAGTTGATGGGAATCAAACTCAAGTTTTCGTCAGTCGCTTATTTGTGCTTCTCAATGAGAGCCTTAAGTCCGTCCTTGTTGGCACCCTTTAGAGACTGCACAGATAAAATATAATTAGCAACCCGCGTTTATCTCTACACAGGCCAAGATACTATGAATGGATATAATACAAACAGAAATGCTCGCATCCATGCATCATGTTCTCCAAGTCTGGAAAGTCTCTATGATTGTTCGTGGTTCATTTTACTTTTTTACCACAATTAGGCCTCCTAGAGCGTGCATTATCAGAGAATATGAAGAATATGTCCCAAAATTTTAAGATACATCAAACTAAACCATGCATGAAAGAGTCAACAGGAAAGGAGATGATTTACAAATTGCATAGCAGAAAGAATATATAGTGGGTGGAAAATATTAAATGCATGGCATACAAAAATAATGTTTAAAGACAGGATAAAAACATAGGTGCAACTCCTTCCTATATTTGATGTGCCATAACAACATGGAGAAAAGTAGAACAATAGATTCTCCAATATAAGTGAAGATTCAATCACAGAAAACTTACGTCGACCTTCTTGCCGTTCTTGTAGAAGTAGAAGGTTGGCATAGCCTCAATACCCTCCTCAGCCGCAATATCCTAATGTTCCAACATATCAGTTTCAGGTATAATTGACTATACTTTCACCAGTCATTCTTCGTATTCCAAATTTTAAACCAATATAACGCACACACAGCATTTTAAAAGTTTATTACCGGAGAGAGAAAAAGAAGTAATATTTCAAAATAATATTTAAAGCAGCAAACATAAAAGAATAATTAGAAACATTGTTAGCACACCAAAAAGAGTGCGTGACTCACCTCACACTCATCAACATCAACCTTGCAGAAGATAACATTAGTCATTGTCTTGGACATCTCTTCAAGGACGGGGGCAATCATCTTGCAGGGACCGCACCAGGTGGCAAAAAAGTCAACAACTACCTGTATAAATAAGTATTTGGTATTAGTATCTAGTAAATTCTGTATGTGTCAAAAAATCACCACTTGCAAAATATTTTCAGTGTTGTAGGGTCCAAATACATTCACGCATGCAAAAATACTTGTAACCCATCCCAAGCCTAAACATACGCACTAGTATCTCTATTGTTTAATAACAATAGTAACTCTTATTTTGCACAGGCTATCTATATCATGCAATACATGGTCTTTACACTATATATATAAATAAAACCTTTTGAACTATATTAAAAACAAGTGAGGGTAGTAATAAAAATAGACATAAGGGACAAAGGCCTGCGTTCTCTTACCAATTTATCGGAGGCAATAAGGGCCTTGTACTCGGCCATGTTCTTAATAACTTTCACCATCTGTTAATAAAGTACTGTGTGAGTTGAGTGTATATAGAATAGAGGCATGACATAAAAAGAAAATACACAAAATTCTTCAAATAATAGGAAACGCACAAACCTTTCCAAAACGTTAAAAAAGCGTGCATAGTAGTAAGATAGGAAGCAACCAAATATTTTAACGATAGAAAATTGCAACAATCAAGAAATAATCTTACCTTCGTTTTATCTTTCGAGAAAAACATTAACTAACTACAATAAACTACGAATGAATAAATTTTATGTGCGCTAGTAACCTTTTTATATACGCATTTCAATCCAATCTGATTTATTACTCCTCCGGTGATTCTTGCATGTGACTCGTGTATATTAATCCATCGAATCAGAAATTTTAAAAAGCATTGTACTTTATCATTAAAAATTGTAAGCCAAAATATTAGGTTTAAAAAACTAAAACTAAAACTCTTTTAATATTTTTTAATTTGGTATATATCTTAACACAAATAAAATTATTCAGATATCTTCTATATCTGGAACATTGCAACTGTATTTTTTACTTTTTCGAAGGGTTTCATTATAATTTTTTACTCGGCTTGAGGAAAATTCTAAAATCCTATATTTCATCATCTTTTGTAATCTAAACTTGAAAAGATTAGATAAGTTTTATACGATTGCAGCGATTTTTAGACATCTTGTTGGGTTCTAACATGCATCAAATACAGCGAATCGACTAAGCTGAAATGTGTTTTTGTGTGTCCTTATCAATAAGAATTGTAGTACGAACTAATCAAATTAACAAATCTGTAAGCTGTCCAATACTTAATAATTTTATAATCCCTTGACAATTATTTTTGTACAAATAATATGATTCAGACACAAAATGTCTTAGGCATTTTCATTGTAACTTTTACTTTTTCGACGGGCTTAATTACAATGCCAACCTTGCTTAATGAAAAATTAGAAATTCTATATTTTCATCACATCTTTTGTAAAGGCAGAAAGTTGATGAAATATTTCACTTTAGGAAATCTGATAGTTAGGATCTACTATGTGATTTGGACCGAATACCCACAATACTTAGTTTTAATTTAACAATTTTTTCAAGGATATCCCAAATAATAGCCAATCATATAAAGCATACACTTCTTAGTGGTGTGTGTTAATATCTTGTGCTATGCAGTTAGGTTGTTATTGGCTCCTTCTCGTGCATATATTATCCAATAGAACATGGAGGAAATTGGTAAGTTAGTAGTAGACCAACCTTTATCCAATGTGCATGGCAATAAATCGGTGACACAAATAAATTAGGAAAGAAATTATGTCATAAGCAAAGATGCACTAGCATGCAATCCAACTGATGAATTGGCAGATTACATCAAACAATATTTTGTCTTTTTAATACAATAAGATTAAATCAGTTTAAGCATATGATAATATCGATCATCCCATCCATAAAAACAAATATGCAATAATTAGGTTACATGGATACAATCATTAGCTATTTCATATTTTTATACACTAAGTTAGCATTGCACCTATAAGTTTTTCTCCATTCTTTCCATTCTTTTAGGTAGTACATGGGTCAGTTCTATTGGTTAGCGAGTTTCCAGTAGTCATCACATCTCATCTCAAGCCTCTGATAAGAAGCATACTTTTAAACTTTGTTTTTAACCTTCGACAAAATCAATCTATGCACCTGTTTGGGAAAATTTTTGTGAAATAATGGTTTAGCAAATCATCCTATATTGCATAAAATATAAAAGGAATAAAAAAGCCGAACTCGTAGACATTTTATTTTAGATAGATTTCGCCGTTATTGTACCTATCAAATCGATCGCCGGAATAAAAACCTTTGACTCTCTCTAATACTTCCTAAAAGCTAGAACAACAAACATTAAACATTAATGCTATATACAGTAACTTTTTTATTGCGCCCGCTTTAGGGACGTTAAATTTTAAATAGTTACACAAAGTAATTTTGATTGAAGTTAGTAACTAAAAATAATAATTTAAGGAGTCCGTTCCTCTTTTATACTCATTAAGTTGAAGGCCAAGTCATGTACTTATGCAGAATTCATACATTTATATACTTAAGAATTATGATGGCGCTTCACCTGAGTTCTTAGATACTGAATTATTGCTAAAATACAAATAGCTAGATAGAAGATAGTAGAAATAGCGGCAGTTAATTGTATCAATGGTAAAATATAATATAAATCTATAGTTTTCTGTTGTTGGACGTCAAATGGAACTAACAATTAATTTGAATAAATTAAAAGGAATTGAGAGAAAACATTATCTCACTACTTGGCTCGTATATATATATTCATGATAGCTGCTCTTCTGTATTATGCGATTATTGATTCCCAATTGATTTTATTGCGCTTGATACTTAATTCGGCTATTGCACTTAATCAAGTGTTTCAATAGCGAATAATACTATACCCATAATACCCTTATATAGCTAGCAATTCAATGATAATTCATTGATCCAATGTGACGGTATGAATTTGACCTCCTGTGATTGAGATGGTTAGTGAGATTAACTCATTGGTCAATTCCATAGTTGATCAAAAATAATTTCAACTAAACGTTTATAATTTGATCGACGGCTAATCTGTGATCCTTGCATCCAATCAATTATATCCTGTTGAGAATAAGAAGTAGAGACAGGTGCGTTCCTCTGACCTATATTCGATTAGAAGGAGAGAGAATACCGAATTAAGGGGGCGTTTTAACATGTCCCTTTGCATACACGGAGTACAGATATGCTAAAACACATTTTTATTATTGAACAAGTCGGCAGGACTTGCCATAGGCAGGATACCTATGCAATGTGCTATCTGGACCCAAAACATGAAACGGCTTTTATAGTTGCAGGATCTCTACCGGTGACTGGTTCAATTTTTATAGAACCTTGGATAGCCGTTTAACACCAATAGATTGCCCCAGCTATTTTTCCAGGCTACATATGCAATAATAATTGCTAATAATATTAAATGATTATAGCTATATAAATAAATACCCAAATCAATTAAATGTTCTTGTTTTAACCCTCCCCCTTGGTCGGTCTAGGCGGGTTATTTCACCTAGGGCATAAAAAACATGAAAAAGGAATATGATTTTTTTTAGCATGGTGACTAAGTAGCTGTAGGCTTGTCACTCACTAAATGAGCTAGGTAATTTCTGATGACATTCGGAAGTGGCTGTGACTTGGCACCTAATGCAAAAAAAAACGAAAGACAGTTCACCCAAACTGTATACTAAATGTTTCTGCTCGCTTTGGATTTAGCTCTGGCATTGGCTCTGTTACAGGCTCTAGCATCTGGCGTCCGGCGTCTGGCGGCTGAAGTGATATGTGGGGGTTGCTTAGTTGTTTTGTATATTACCTTGGTGTTACTTTGAAACAGGAATTTTTGATAATTAAAATGCAGATTTGAAGACAGTATATAGGTGTGATAAAATGAATCTACATACATAGAGGTCAGTGAATGGATGGTGGGTTGAGGTGAAATATTTTCGGCATTCGTTGATCGTTGATTTAACATAATTACCAGATTTTGTGACCATGGTAAGCTATTTAAGCTTGCTTTGCTACCATGTTGGGAATAAGAAGTAGAGAAAAAAGCGTTACTGTGACCTGTATTCGTTTAGATGGAGAGAGAGTTCCGAATTACAAAATGACCACCATGGGCACTCCAGATTCATATCTGGGTCTTGACATTTCTGTTTTAAACGATGGGCCAGCTGGTGTTCATATGGGTCATTACTGCTGCATGCTAGTTGACAGTTTTGCGGGCGGGAATTACCCAAGGGGCCTATAAGGTACCCAATGCTGGCAACCGGAATGGGCTCCTAACTCTACCCTACCGTATGTTATCCAATGTCTAGACATATTAGCGCCAACGAGAGTATATATAACCGTTCCTCAAACTTGACTTGTATGTACAGTACCAGAAAAAGACACCAGCCAAGAAATGTTAAATAATAATAAACCAAATAATAAATAGCAATATTGGTACATGCCGTTGATACAAGCAATGTTACTTTTAATAAAATAAATAAAACTTAAATAATGATTTAAGATTAATCCTAACGCTTGGATTTCTTTCTTTTGCCATTGTTACTATGCCGTGATCCGTGACTCTTATCTCGTTCAGATATGTCATCATCTTTAGCTTTCTTTCCAGGTCTATCATCCTCTCTGTGGAGTATATAGAAGAGGTCTGTGTTATATATATATACGTCATATAATGGGCACCATGTGTCTGCCACTTCCATATCAGGTCGACCTCAACCAATAATATACCAGATCTTAAGTCCTTACCCTACCACCAATCGATATCAACCCCGTCTGGCATCTTTACGCTCTCAGCTTCTATTATATCATTCTCTTTTGTATAGATAAGTTAAACTGCCACAAACTTACACAGGGAAGCCATAAAATACCCTTGATAATCATGTTATATACCATAGGCATGTAACACATACCTGCAAGAATCACTGTCTGAAGAACTGTCGTGTTTGTGCCTCTTATGGCTACGCTGCTTCTTTTTCTTTCGACTCTTACTGTCATCCAGCTTGGAAAGACGCCTAAATACCAGTACATACAAATCAGCATTTAGCTTATTATCCTCTATACAGAACAAGCTGAAAAGGCTACAAGACAGCTATTGTGAAGAAAATTATATATATTAATGTAAGTAGGCATGACTATGTGGGTATGCATAAATATTGGCATATTCCTATATATATATATGCTGAGGTCACAACATTTTGCCTCTTTAACGCGTACCCTTTCCTATGTAAATGTAAATGCATCATGTTCTTAACAGTCATAAACACTTGCCCATTTACCTTCATCTAGCCAGCCTTTTAATGTTTCTTCTTATAACACATTCACTTTCACGAAAACTAGCTATCTATATATACCTATGCATACAGCATTAAACAGAGATACTACACAATGCTATACCCACCATTAACATTATATCAGGAAAAGGCGTGTAAAACAGCATCAGAAAACCAACAATCCCTTACTTTAGTAGTTTCTTTTTCTCTTTAGACGATAATGATTTTAAATAAGCCAGTTCGGTATCCTCCACCTCCATTGGCTGCTCCTCATCTGATGATAGAACCAATTGCTGAAGTAGAGATAGGGGGGAGGTGAGGTGAGTACCAAGAGAGCAATAAGGGGTCATAGTGTAGGTTCAAAAGGAATACGGGAATGGTAGCAGGGCGATATATACATGACCTGCCCTGCATGTTTACTTAATAGAAAAACAAAAGACAAAGAGAAAGAAAGAATAGAAGGGAGTATAAATAACATTATTCCAGAAAGAAACGGAAGGAAAACAACATAAGCAAGAAGCCGAGATCAAGCATGCAATCATACGGGGACAGGGGACATGGACCTACTTGATTATTGGCTAAAACGTCGTTTCGTCGTCCCAAGGCTGTGCGTCTTAGAGCCAATCCTTGCTGTCATACCATAGCAACACAGTCAGCACCACTTATATCACATCACTCCACTCCAACTATTGGCTACATATAAAAAATGTGCATATATACCCCCATGTCCAAATGCTACAGCATACCTCATTTTCTATTGGATGTCAATGAATCATAAATCACCTATTACACACATCAGATTACATACCTCTTCTCTCATTCGCTTCATGAGCTCCGCTGGATCGTGATAGGCTGGCCGCTGGATTTCTTCACCATCGGCCACTGATTGGACCACCATGACCAATTAATTAATTTTCATTAATTATACTATCATGAAAAAAAAAATTACTGACGCTTACAGCATCAAGAAATTCTTTTTAAAACTGGACACCTTACTTATACCCTCTGGCTACACCCTACCCACTTCTTTGTGCTCATAGTACGGCTGTCTCTTACATACCAATATTATAAATTGCATTTGCCTTTATTCATCCACTTATCTATCAATTCTTTTTCTAATTTAATCACCCACCCACCCAAAACCCTACCCTATCCTACTTTACCTTATCTATCCTACCCTACCCTACCCTACTATACTATACTATACTATACTATACTCTACTCTACTCTACCCTACTTTACTATCCTATACTATACTTTACTCTACCCTACTTTACTATCCTATACTATACTTTACTATACTATACTATACTTTACTCTACCCTACTTTACTATACTCTACTCTAGTCTACCCTATTTTACTATACTATACTATACTTTACTCTAGTCTACCCTACCCTCCCAACCTCCCCAACATGCTCCTGGTCTAATCTAGTATATTGACCCAGTGACTTGTTCTCTATCCCCCATCCTATAGCTTCTATATAGGGCAATGAGCACTCGGTCAATGTAATAATTAACTTTAAACCCGCACTGTCTATATTAAAGAATATATAAAAGAGAATTGTTTGCTTGTTTGCGTGCATACTGACGTAGAGTAAATAAATTATATAGAGACATAGAATTAAAGAATATAAGAGACGTAGTAAGAGAAATATATATATATATAAGGTACAGAATAAAAAACACACCTACACATACCTTACATTAAAAACACGAGGTCACTCATATAAATTAATATGGAAATATAAATATTTGAAATTTAAGCACACCAATTTTATAAGGAATTTTTACAGTATATAATTCCAGGGATTATCATTGAGAATAAATATGGCTGTGTAGAGTAAAAAAATATAAAAGACAACAGCATGGTAGACTATATGCACAGTCGAAAGACCCCCTCAACATCACACAGTCAATATGGGCTTATACCATGCAATTCTCTGTTCTTATAATACCAATCTCAACCGAGTCCTGTGTACTACCTACCGTCAAACGTTCCTCCTTGGTTATATTTCTCACAAACTCTGTCTGTACTTTGATGTCCCCAATGTCCACACTTTCGACATCGCACATTGCGTACCTGTCATTAAGCCAGTTATTAGCCTGTACAACCATGATATCGTACAAATGAACTGCAAGATTCATTGCATATACTACCCACCACGGCTATTGCTATTTGATGTATAAATAAATAATTATTCTTTATACCCTAAGACATAGTAATAAATTAAAAAATTAAAAACATTATGATGATAATATTAGTAATAACAATCATACAGATAATACAAATAATAATAATAATAAATATATGGGCTAAGATTGATTTACAAGAAAATATTCATGAAATTCTATGCATGAAAATATGATATATGTAACACCTCGATTGACGCATATTTCGACAACAAAACATGACATGAAAATTAAAAACATCAAAATATTTTTCATAAGTATAGACTTTGGGGCGGGTAAACTAGAAAGGAAATGCATTCTATAGTCAGCACAGGAAAAAAAGAGTTTAGATGCCCATACCCAGATATAATTAATTAATTAATTAATTAATGACCTAGCTAATTATTTGATTAAGTATTTCATACGGAAAATATTATTAATAATAATATAATAATATAATAGTATGCACAGTAACGTAATAAGAGTAACAGCAGAGGTATATTGCATGCATATTCTAAACAAGTAACTCACCTCTACTCCGAACGGTTTGTCTTTTATGGTGGCGATTCCTTGAGTATAACTGTATGATAATGTACGTCTAAATGAATATTTGTTTGTTTGGTAATGATAATATAAATGTTTGTACGATATTATGATAGTATCTATGCACAGATAAGTCTATTATATATATATATATATATAGTAAAGAAAGCAGGCGTGGGTAATCAGTAACACGTATTAGAGTGTAATTAGTACAAAATCTACTATCAGAACAAGGGCAAAAGTCGATATATATACATAAACCGAGCTAACATTATAATATTACAATGCATAGTAAAGTATACAGGGCCACATTCGCCAGACTATTCCGTGTATTTATTTATTCATTACTATAATTAATTATGGTTAATTAATATTCAGAAATGTAATTAGGGTTAATTAATAATCATTAAAGGCAATTAATTACAGTTAATAAGAGTTCACTAGATTTAGTGAGTTAAGACTACACCTGGTGCAATATTAAACAAAAATTAAATAACAGAGCACAATGCACAACATAGGCCATATGTTTATATACATACAAACCTATTAAAAGCCACACCACACACATAGTATATAAGGTATAGATATATAGGGTATAGTATAGGTATAGGCATATAGGGTATAGCATAGGCATAGGTATGTAAGGTATTGTATATATTGTATAGTATATTGGATATAGTATAGGTATAGGTATATAGGGTACAGTATAGGTATAGGCATATAGAGTATAGTATATGTATAGGTATATAGAGTATAGATATATAGACACTCAAACCATCACAACCACGAGCACGCACCCTCCTTCTCTCGGGGCGTCTTTAAGGAATTTAAACTTCTCTTCTAAACTTGGTTGCTCTGGTTTTCCTCCATGACCCTTTCCCCCTGTTCTTTCTTCCACGAGTAGTCGAGGTCTGCCTCGTAATGTTAACTTTTCCTGTGCTATTCGCAATCATTTATGACACAATAAGACAAGATTGGTGTAAGAAAGAGAGATAGGGAGAATGGGTAAAGATACAATCAAATGGGAAGAGATAAGAGATATAACATAGGAAATAAAGCTAGGCGCCATCTTCGTCAATCTGTAACTGGCTTTCACCACACTCATTTTCCTTTCAACTTAATCGACCCCCGACCCATCTCTCTCTCTCTCTCTCTCTCTCTCTCTCTTTTCATTATGTATTAATGTATCTATTCTCTTTTTTTGCCCCTCTCTAGTCTTTTCAATGAGAAGCACATATACTTTGGTATACTAGTCCATTTTAGTTACGTATAGGTGATAATAGATTAAGCCTAATCGCATTTAATCAAGTGTGATAGTACTCAAATAGTATTAAAGGAAAGGGATGTGGGGGACATGAAACACAAAATATGAAAGTTGTATACACATCATACTCATACTATATTATATTGTATAAGAATAATAATAACCAATGATAAAGAATGACGGGTCTACTAAGTGTGCGTTGGTATTGATACATATGCATATACATATACACACTGGGCATCAAGAGGTGTCTGAAAATGACTAAAATGACTAGCTACAATTACGTAAGACTACCTACATAGATGTGAGAAAGGTTACTATTACTAACTCTATTTACTACACTGGTCAGTTAATCCTGATGCATGTACTACAAATTAAATTGAGTATAATAGTATAATAGTATAATAATAAAATAGTATAATAGTATAATAGTATAATAATAAAATAGTATAATAGTATAATAGCATAATAGTATAATAACAAAATAG
>NAOQ01000001.1:209951-223430 GCA_002751075.1 Ichthyophonus hoferi
CCCCCACCTCTTCGCTTACGTAAGTAGCTTACGTAAGTTGTGCCTAGAAAAGGACGTTCTCTTTCCCTACCCTGTTCATATCAGATAATATGAATGGCTAAGATTACAGCATGTGAAAAAAAACATGCCCATAATTAATTAATTAAATATCGTCACCAATTGTATTTAATTAAGGACTGGATGTTTGATACAGTGTAGAGTACAAATTTACTGTGGCTTTAAATAGCGTTGATGATTGGATTTGAATCACATGCATAGTGGTTTATGATACCTAACTGCTATGTAAGTTCCTGATATGAATATAGGTGCAAGTCTCTCTTACTATTGTTTTCCTTTGATATTAATCGTGGGTATAGTTGTGTATCTAGTATGGTTCTGTGATCTCCACCCTATGGTATGCCTGGCCTTATCAAAATGATAGGTACTAATACAGAATTGATCTTTCGTAGCCTGAAGAAAGATGTAATTAAGCGGCCATATCCTAGAGATCTATTGGTAAGTAATGTCATTATAAAAATTAAGTATCATACTGGACCAATGGCAATAAGTATTTAATGATCAGACATATATTATAATTTCTTTTAATTGGGGCCTGTAGTTAGTGGATTTTTAATTTATGCATGATTAACTGTATTTGCTGGTAGAGTATTTTTCTTACACCGATCTCTCTGTTTCCTTTATGTTGACTAGAAAACATATGATAGTACATATTACATATGACGTATTTCCCATCAACATGGTATTAGTTTAGGATAACGTTCTGTATTTGCAAAATCAATAGGAAATTGACACTAATTAAAGAGAGATTCTGAGTGGTGTAGAATATTGAGTGATCATGCGATAAAGATTACCATTGGCACATAACATTGTGGATGATGTGGATTGGATGGATGCTGACTACGTCCCTTTACCCCTTCGCATTATTTCCTACATACTATCATCATACATATGACCCTATATACTATCCTGTATACTATCCTATATACTACCATACATACTATCCTATATACTTATCATACATACTATCCTGTATACTAACTATCCTCATATATATAATCACCACCACACTACCGACTCTCTCCCATCCTTTAGTCTCATCCGTTCATTGAAAGGGCCATCTTGGAGTCACGTGACCTCAGGTCGTGGGTGTATGAAACAGGTATTCTGGAACGGCTTCAATTCCCACAGGACAATATTGAAACGAAAACGATGTAGTGTATTATTATAACTGGTAATAAAGGGACTGCTGTGCTAGATTATCACGCTGTTTAGTAATATTGTGATATTCAATTTTGTCTTTTAACTTGTTTTGATGGAATAGATGTGCCGTGTGTTTTATAATTCTTATACTAGTAGGTTGTGTTCTTGAAGTAGTACGTTTATGTATACATTATGATTGGCAAGGCGGTATAGTGTAATGATGGGGTCACGGCCATTGGTATTTTAAAATAGATAATAGAAAATGATTTGGAGAGTTCTTTAGGTCTATTATTGACCAGTAAACAAAACAGATAATACATGATAAATGTTTGGAGCTTTGTCAAACTGGAATATGTTTAATGCATTGCCTTAGGTAGTCGGAAATTGATTATGGTATTTAAACTAATAGTGATAAAGATCAGATATACAATTAAAAGAATAGAATATCTTTGCAAATGCAGTAAAGGGGCTTATAAATCCCGAGACCAGCTCGAATTGTATTGATTGATATGATTTTAATATTAAAACTATCCTATCATATATCGATATTACATATTACTGTTAGTTAAAGATGTTTCGTTGGGTAAGCCGATTTTAAAACCATCAATCCACACCTCTGTCTGGATCGCAATAAAGAATACATACATTATGCAGTTTAAGTTAGAATACTTCACCCACCCTCTACCGTGTACAGCCTGTAAGGCAACAGTAGCCTTCGTCCATGCAACACGTGTTGGTATGTGTTGGTATATGCTATCTCAGTCTACCCTCATAGAAAACACTATATAGGAAAATAATAAATAAACCCAATGCTAATTGAAGAATAGGACCCCATGTCCATTGGACTGGCTCCTTTGCCTGTTTGAAGACCATTAAGGACCCCAATCGGAGGGACTATTGGTTGCCTCGCCAATGAAATATGCAGATAAAGCTTGGTACACAATGCAGTCATTGAGATCTATATGTTAAACCCAAATCTAGTTAACTGTAGTATGTATGACTAAATCACTGACAATTCTCCCATACGATGTATTAAAGGTGTCCTGCTGACAGGTCAGGTAATGGTTTGGACTAATAATACTAGAATCTACAGGCTGTCCTATAGACACAGACCAAGGTACCTTATAGAGAGGGGTGGGCATGGCATAGGGTGAGGCAACAACATGGTGAACGGTATAGGTAATAGTATGTAAAGCTATCACACAAGAACAGTATAATGCCAGCGACACCATGGCGCACATAGACATATAAACCCCAGCGTGGAGAGGGGTCACTATGTTCAGATAGGCTCGCATTTGAGGTGATATAGTTGGTATAGAGTCAGGAGTCTGCCCTGGAGTGGACGGGGGAGTGTCATAGAGGCTGGAGGTATCAGTAAGGAATTGTTGTGAGTGATGGTTGAATGTCTGGCGGGCTATAGCGTGTACCATGTTGTCGTGACAAGCAGTAAGAATCTCCTCTAGCCGTCCTAGGTCTTTGTAGGATATGAAGCTGTGGGCACATAGTCGTTGTGTCTGCTTCTGTTGCATCGTCTATCAATGGTGTAAAGTATGGTCGAGTATGTATGTTAGTAGAGGAAAGAGAAAGAGAAGGCCAGAGCTTAGCAAACGCGATATACTGGTAAGCCACATTTTAAATAGGAAGTATTTATCAGGGAGTATAAGTGCTTCAACCACATCATCATGCTACCCTACCTAGACTTGCTATTGTTGGTAGAAAGAGGATATAGGCGTATGCAGTAGATAGAGTTAAGTGGGAAAGGACAGGAGGAAACATGCAATATGTAAGGAATAAGGTGTGCAATAACCTTCTCTAATGTGCAATAGATTATATATATATGCATGTATGTATGTATATGTGTAGCGCTGTATACCCATATTGGGGTATATGTGAACATGTCTGTATATAGTGTGAACAGTAATGTACCTAAACACCTCCATTGTTCTGTTGTAATTAAATTAATTAAATTAATTAATATAAATCATCAATATAGTTTCTTTATACTTTTCTATGCTAAATATGGCACTCGGAGTGTTTTCTACTGGTCCATTTCTATACTCCTACTAGCCACTTGACACTAATTCACTATAAATGATAAAATGATAATGCAATATACTTACTTGGGCACATTATTCAATCGCAATAACCATACACAATTGCCTCTAAAGTATTAAACATGGGTCTAACAGTGCACACAAAGCAACCACATCATAGGAGAAAGAAAGGCGGAAAGACATGTTTAGACAACTCAGTAAAACAATAACGCCACAGCGACCTGTATAACTAGAAATGAGTTACTTCTTAAGGAGAAGGAGGGGCTTTATTGGGCTACGTATAATATTAATTATGATGTACTATTATATATATACGTGAGAAAATAAACAAAGATATGGCACATGGATGGAGGGCGGGGAGAAGGTATATCCTACTATAAGTTCTTCCACGAAGTCGTTGTAGGCTGCCAGGGTCACGTGTACATCCCAGTCCATAGCGGCCATAAAGTCCCGCTCCTGTCCACCAATCATCACTTAGTAATACAATAGGTTACATGGGTTAAACCCCCGGTAAAGCAACATTCATTTTGTGTGGTAGAATAATAGTATAGATAACAATGTAGAGGCTATTCATTACATGTATACATAGTACATGTAAGTGATATGAAGTAAAAATACGCTTTATCTTACTGCTTTCCCTTTACAAACATAAATATTTTTTCCCGTAGTCACGCAAACGTTTCAACTGTGAATTTATATAGGCTACTCAATTTCTGATTTGCCGAACTGCTAAACTTTCTATAAATATTCAACACTAAGGAAGTATTATAGTATACTAATACATGCATCAAACATCTAATATTACATATTATAGTATATTGTACTATATCACACTACATACTATACTATACAGTAAAAATACAATGGGCTAACCTGTATGAAAGACGGGTAGAATACCACATAAACTTGGAAAGCCTTTAAGTATATGCATTAGCTTTGAACACATATTCGGTTATTATTTACTGTCTTTCATTGTTTCCATTTATCTCATTATCATTTCAATTACCGTATATTGTATTCTTATTCTTATTTAATTCTGCCTTTATTTTCGTGTATCGTTGTTTATCTGATTTTCCTTGCCTTCGTTTTATTTTTATACACTTATAATTAATGGCCTTTATAATGTAAATATTACTATTATTACATACTTCCACATCAATCTTCTTCATCCACAACAGCAAATGATAAAAAGCAATTTAAAATTTTAAAAATTTAAAAATAAAAATAAAAATAAATAATCATAATAACCAAACTAAATAATTTTAAAATTATTAAAAAAGTAAAATTAAATATATAAATTAAAGTAATTAAAGTAAGCAATGGGAGAAGCACACATACCAAGGCATTAATACAGTCTAAACTATACCGTCCACTTATAATGGCCCAGTCCGAATTAGTTAACTGCTCGTCATCGCCGTCATCATAGAGGAACTTCCCTGTTGCAGCCTACACACACGCATATATATATTCATTTCTAGTCAGTATAAACACTATGCTATGTCTTATAACTTCACTTCTTTAAAAGTAGTATCCAATGATGATCCATAATTATGCTATATTTATCTCTAAAGAAACTCGAACAAATGTGTATGGTGTATGTGGTAACAGGTTAAATCATAGCCAATCAAGAGCCCAATGAGTAATATCTATTGATAGCCAAAGAGGGTGGAGATATGATTGGTAGATGGGTTGCTAGGGGGGTGTGATTAATACTATAATTGATTGGAAGAGAGAACATAGATCTGCAGAATCTCTCAAAAACGATAAAGCAGGATAGAGGCAGATATTCAAGGTTATGTATCAATACACATACATATACCTATACCTAAACTTATACATGTAACTATACCTATACATATACCCATACCTATACATATACATATGCATATGTAACAATATAACGAATCCCCTCCTATAATAACATTTTCTCCTTGGTTCTAAGAGTACTCTCTTACATGATACATCATAATCAAGTGATAATAATAAACTGTGGCCAATTTCTTTTTTTTTAAAATGTGACTATAATCCTATCAGGTTGATATCATCTAATAAAGACCAAATCAACAATCCAATCAAAGAACTCTAATACACCCACACCGTAACTTACACCAATAATACACAGCGGAGTGTATAAAGTAATGTATATAAACAGTTATATGTAAAATTCCAGATAGAGTGAACAAAAGATACAAGAAAGGGGATGAGAAAGAGAGAGAACAATATAATAGCCAGTATATAGTCAACGAATACTATATAAGTAGGCAAACAGAATAAGTCAGGGCAAAACATAAATAACACCCACCATTGCAATTAGGAATAATTTCTCTGAGTGAAGTTTCTCCGTATTTTTTTTACATAACTCAAAGAACCCTGGACTATATAGAGAGAGGACGTGGTGGTAGGTACGGTAAGGCTATTGGGTATATTGGATATAGACATACATACAGATATATTATAGATATACTATATACTATATACTATATCAAAATATAAATATCTCATGGCTATATACATAATATAGTTATTAGCTAGATATACAAAACGGTCACAGGCTGAGATCAAAAAGGCATCAAATCAACACGATCTGCTCTAATCCCAAGATAGGAATCCGACCGTCATATCCTATATGGATATATACCATAGACTACACATACTTTTATATGCTTTATGCTGTGGTAATAGGATAGCAATGAGTTGCATTTGCTACCATAAACCATTATTATTATTATTATTATTATTATTATTATTATTATTATTATTATTATTACTATCATCATCATTATTATTATTACTATTATTACTCATGATTATAATTACTATTAAATAGGTATAATAGGATAGCTATACATTACTCCACCACACTGTAGTCCATTTGATGGTAATACTAGATTGATACCCAATCACAACAGATAATCATTGGGGCATTCGTAGCCTTGCCCAATGATAGTGAAGCAATAACTAGCTTATATGGCCTAGACTAATGCGAATATATGTATCCATTAATGTGATGATATATATCCAGAAAACTTCAAGGTGTAAATTTGAAGCAGAAATCCGTGTGCATGTACACATTTGCATATGTATATATAGCATAGTGTAGAATTATAGTTGCATGCATACATAACAGTACATATAGTCTGTACTTCTAATGCGTCATGCCCACCTTTTATGTGTACGCATAAGTAACCTCTTCATATACAGCAGACTAATAATAAATGCCTGTCGAGATATATTGGCCCTCCTAACAAGACGTGTAACAAAACTCCGTCTTAGCCGCGTGTGAGCCTGTCCTACATATAAGTGGAAAAGTTGCAAAGAGATATCTAAACAAGGAGGTCGAGTGAAAGGTTAGAACTGATAGAAAAAAAGAAAAAAGAAAAAACACTGCCATTCATTGACTGTGAGGATTTTAAAGAGGGGGAAGGCTGGCCTCAATATACGCTAATTATTATTATTATTTGTATGTATAGCAAGATTCCAATTATCATGTTTGAATAAAGTGCACAAGTTATTCTAAAGTAAACCAAAATATGGAGGCATAGTGAGACATATGCAAATACAGCACAATCATTACGACCTAGAGTGCCCTTTCGTGTAGTAAATGAAAGAATTAAGTAGCGCATGTTTCCTTTATGTTCTTGCTCTCACCATCATGCAGTTACAGTCAGGCTAACCTACTAAGAATAACGACGTTAGGCCATTCACATAAACTTGATGCGGTTAGAATAATACTAGAATAAAACTATTGATAAAACTATTGATCAAGCCGTAATTTTTGGTAATAGACCAGATTCCGGTAACCTTCTAAGCAAACACCCTACCTATAAGGTGTGTGGGTACATATGTGGAGTCAGAGCTAGTGCGTATGTTTTTGATGGAACCATCATAGGAAGAATTTTCTGGTGAAAACGACCCTGATAGCAACTGCTTTAAAATCTCTTGAAATAGAATAAAGTAATTTGGTGTAGATTCATAAATCATCCTGTAAACGTAATTCTGTCTTATTCTACACTAATATTATTCGTACAAATTATATGAAAATAAAACTCCAAACAATCTTGTATTATAGCCTACTCTACATATACTACACGATGTGTGATAAATACCGATTACGCATCGTTTTCCCTAGATCCAATACACTGAGCCTTATGTCTTTGTGTGCGAATAGTTATCGATATTAAATTTTTAAATACTACGCATGATATGACTGTATTACTATAGTATTATGCCTTATAAAGCCGTATTACTCTATAATTATTTTTTAAATAAAAATTAGCTTAGAATTATTATGATTTGTAATAATTAATAAAAGATGTCAACCCGTTTTATCATATTTGTTTCTCTTACCCTGGAATATAATTTTAATGTCCTATGGCCTATTAAATCACTCGCCTTAAGACTCAAGAGCCTCCCGAGAAACCCAAATCAATGATATACAGGCTGTGTTGTTGCTAAATTATCGTGGATAAAATAATATATTTAATGATGTATGAAAATATTATATAATATAAAGTATTATAATGTGACTGACATATAGAATATGTTGAAAAGCCGTCAACTCCGAAGGAACACTTATGCAGCCAACAAGCTGGTAATAACTGGATCATGAAATGATTGGCCTAATTTTAATTGTTTAGCATGACGTTCTTAATAAAATGAAATGATTCGTCAATATTAATGTGTGTGCTAATTGAACTAATGATTAGGGTATTGGCTAAAAAGCCTTCCAGATAAAGCACGTACGTGCAACCAATTGAACAAAAGATTAAGTTATAATCAAGCAATTCTAGAGCTTTATTGATCTGATGTGAATTTCATTAGCCAATAAAGGTCTATATGAGCCGTTTCTACTTGGTCCGAAATATAGGCATAACTGCATAAGCAAGGCGATTGCTAGAAATACATACCATACAATTAATTTAATTACGCGCAGGAAATTCCTGTAAATCGACCAATGAAAATAGTTTCATCGGCTCTTAGAAATATAATTTGTTTAATCAGGTAAAAATAGATCAATAGATCGATTAATTGCTTGTTTTACGTTAGAAGGTATTCGTTTAAAGTACGTCCTCTCCTTGGCGTTGCCTTGGTATTGAGGAATACTCAAAATCCTGAACTATCCTTATGAGGAACATACTTGAGTAAGCTGACAAGCTAGTAGATAAACGGGAAACTATATAATGCCAAATCAGTTCCTTAGCAATGACCGGGAAATGATTTGCAGGGGTTTCCGGAAATAATTCAACAAATCCCTACATAAATGGGTAGGCCTCAACAATAATTAGACATGTTGAATATACTGAGTTTCATCAGGTAGTCGTCGTCAGGAAAAGGGCTGGCTAAAACTTTAATTAGCTGCTCTGTAATTTTTCTCTATTGATCAATGAATATAGAAGCTTTTACTTTCTTACTTGGCAATGTATTGGATATGTAATAACTGTAATATAATTGTGGCTGTGTGTATATAGTTATGGTATTATTATTATTAGAAGAATCAACACCAGACTTAACTAGTTGGCCTTCTAGTAAAGTACCTGGATTATCTACTTCAACTTCTTTGAAAACAATAGACATAATATAAAACAAATCATAAAGCACATCAATTGAACAGTAAATAATGGCGACTGAGAATAGTATTTTTTTTTAATTGTTTTTGTTCCTTTTTATGCATGTTCCGATCTTTATCGTGCATGTCAATTGCGATTAACACCTATATAGTTGTTTTTACTATCGTAGTAAATGGAACCGATTGTAAATATTACCACTGGCTAATCCATCTCACGAACGATAGATCACAGAGACCCAGTAGAATTGTCTGATCTTACCACCATACTTAAATACATGTGTCCTTTGTTAAATGGTGAATGAACTCATTTTCTCATTTATGTGAAAGTGTTTACTGCATACTATGTATTGGCAAAATCGATCTACTTATTGGAGAACGATATTCGATTAACCAAAATAATCACTCCATTTATCTAGGCAGTCCTCTTCCAATTGCATTGCTATCTGTTTAACCAATAATAATTACGTTTCCTGCTGTAGCCAATAATAGACCATTTGTTCCCTTAAACTGCAGGGTTACGGCTAAACTATGTGTTCATTCTAACGCTTGGTTTCATTGGGAAAATCCTGTTTGCTCTGAAATAAAAGCTTCCTCCAGAAGACATCTGAGTACTCTTGAGTATTTTAGGACAAAATCAATTGGCTTAGGATTGATAATATTGAGTAATATTTTAATATTTGATGTTTTTGATCGAGTTTGAACAAATTGTTTCATTGACAAAAAATCTATTTTGTAACACTCCCATTTACTGGAACGTTGGAGAGCCAAAAAAAAAAAAAGATAGTCATTGATACGCTCGTGCCGACGTTTCCCTAGGGGCTGTCCAGTATTATAAAGGGATAAAATGTAATTAAAAAAACATTTGGTTGTTGTGTGAGCAACAATGAAGATAGCATTAGCATTATGCTGACACAAAGATCATTATGGATGTTGCTTTCATCCTTGATCTTTGTTGGCATGGTGTATTAGTCTAGAAGTAGTCTGTTGACTCTCATGATTTGATGTAATTTTCACTCTGGTCATGGCGCAGCAGAGAATGGGTCAAATAGGTTGTTTAAGTCCTAGTATTGACTCAAGTGCTGAATATAAGCTGGGATGAAATAAGGTAGTATGAATCTGGGTTGTCGCTTGAGTGGTCTTGGTGGTTGCGACATGTGACATTAATTATCATAACCTCGTCAAGGCTCAGAGGTGTAAGCATATTATCTTGGTGTCTCTGATGAGACTATTGAAAGGCAGGCTTGCTCTTTATTGGTTGATCTAATTTGATCTGGAATATAGTCTTGATCCTCATTGAGGAATCCAAATATTTGTCTTTTCCTTGGTAGATTCCTGTGGTATAATCGATTGTATTAATAGGGGGTTTCGATCCAAATAATAGATATGTGGAGCAATATGATAATTTTCCAAACCCGCCAATCAAAATTGTATTTTTCCCGATCAAAAGAAAAACAACAAATATATTGAAAAAAATTATGTCTTTTATCGTAGTAAAAAACTGTTAGTTCAAAATATTTCTTGTTATATATATATATGTATATATATATATATATATGGATTATAACTCCATAATTATTTCTTTTCTTTCCGATCTACACCTGTATCTCTTAATTTTCCTATAAAAACTATCACAGTATCCCGCTATGATCTCCAAAAACCTTGAACTTTTCATACTCTTTAACTTTGCTTCAGTTCAAACTCCGACTTAACAACTAAATTCCACCAAAACAAAAAAATACTTGCAATATCTAATATTTAAAAAAGGTGAATAAGGAGGAAGATACAACAGGTTTAAATTCAGGTACTGAGTAACACCTTAAAGGCTGGCATCGTGATGAATCCTAACGTTGTCGAGGATAAAAACAGAATTAGTGATTTCTTGCTTATCACATATCCTTTTAAGACTTTCCAAACAAGCTTTGAACTCTTTCTCATTAATTGCTTAAATATGAATTTTGTGGTATAAGATACCATACTTATTCACGGCCGCGAAGATGAAAATATTTTTACTTCGCGGAGCGCCAACAGAAACATATAGAGAAGTTCCAATGCGGGATCTTCCTTTTTTGGTTGGGCGGAGACTGAAAATCCAACTTCGTCGCAAAATATCAAGTTTTTATCCTCAGTATGCTGCTCCAGCTTACTAAACTGCATAGTGTAATCAAAACGCTTTCCAATTGTAGTTTCATTATTTCTACGCTCCGGTGCAGGTACTAGGCTTTTTACTGTGTAATGAAAGTTTAATAATGTCCTTTCTATGGCGGAAGTTGAGATACAGAAAATTTGTCTTGCACCCTCGCTGCAAGGTCAGAAAGCCTTAGGAGGCAATTATTATTTACCCGCCTAAGTACTTGCAGTTTCTGGTCAACCGAGAGTTTCAATCTCCTACCCCTGCCCCTCAGCGGCACAGCAGTTGTGCTGAATTTCTTGAATTTCTTTACGATCTCATACACAGTCTGACAGCGCAAATTTAAGGCATCCGCAATATTCTTGACAATATATATAGATAACAATTATGACATAGGTTTGCTGACAACATGTTAGATAACAATGTTGAGTATAAATCGAAAAGAAAAAAATAGTTAAAAAAAAAAACAATGTTCAAATCTTATTTATATATATAAAGAACATCATGATAAGCTGCAGAAGATATCATCTGGTAAGCAAGGAGTATAGAAGAAAGATAGAGGATAGACCCTGTGAAGGCATATCTCTAATATGTTAACCACGTTTTTTTTCCCCTACGCAACATGTTATTAGCATCAAGTGTCCAGCAAAAGGATGTTACGTATGTTATATACATGTTAATATATATATATATATATATTGAGTCATTCTTTTTATTTTAAAGGAATTGCATATATAATCTCTTGAAAACTGCGTTAATTTTTCAATTTATTTGTTTTCCTTTTGATTGGGAAAATACACATTGGTCGATAGATCGATCTATCATTTGGATCGAAAACCCCTATAAAATGGTTTGACGCAATGTCTTGATTAGACCTTTACTGGTTATTGATATTTTTTATAACTCTAGTCATCTACGTGTCTAGAACCGTGAGTAATGTAGCACAAATAGCTTTCTTTTATTGGAAATACCGCGCTTCTACTGATAACAATATGTCCAATAAAGTTACTAAGATAACACTCTTACTAGCTAATTTATTTTTGTGCATTAAAGTATATACTATATTGATCATAATGTAGATAGAAACGCAGATAAGAAAAAATAGAGAAAGTAGAGAAAGGGATGTATATAGATACAAAGATGGGGAGATATAAATAGAGATAGATATAGATAGAGATAAAGAGAGAAATATTCATAGGTAGATCTAGATAGAGATAGACATGGTATTAGATATAATCATAGACATACACATGTACATACACATACACACTCATTTGCACACATGCCCACATCACATTCATATATGCCTAACTTCAAATGATCAGATTTGAAAAAGAAATAACAATAAGCATAAAGGAAGTGTCCTCTTTCCAATAATACTGCATTTTTTATCCATGGATTAAATAATTTTCGTAAAAGATGCAATTTGGTTAGTGCATATTATAAATATATATTGGTCATAGGCAATATTTTTTTTGGTTTATTGATAAGAGAATTCTTTGTAGATTCGCACAATTCGTAGCTTTAACTACATTTTTACGTAGGCGTATAAGCTAATAGATTCGCTTTGGTATGTATCTATATCTTCATTGAAATCTTGGAAACCCTTCACGTATTTGTCGATTTTAAGAAAGAGCTTCTCCTAAAAATACATATGCATAATTTGCGATAAGAGTATTTTCTCTGTATTATCATATCAATAAGTAATAATAATTCTATATATATATATATATATATATATATATCTATATATATTAGTCTTTTATATCCCGTTCTTAAGAAGGAAAATAGTTGAATTTTCCGAAACAAAGGAAAAGTGGCTCAGTCAGTAGCGTTGCATTGTGCACTTATGATAGTCATGATAGGCCTATCGTATTTGGCATAGAATTTCTCAATTATCACATTTTAGCAGGCGTAAAAATATGATTGATTTACAGGTATCATAAGGAAAGTTTATACCCTGTAAAGTGAAGTTTTACATAATATGCACACATTTGAAGACTGTTTTTTTCAAATTGTAGGATCTAGTCTAGCGGGATTTCAATTGTTTCCACTTTGTAAATGACGTCACTAAGGAATTGTATGTATCCAACCAAAAACTGTAAACCGTGGGATTATTGGTAACTTGAGGCAATTAAAAAGATTAATTGGAGTAAAATATGTAGATAAATGTAGATAAAGTAGTAGTTGGCTCTAATAAACAAATAAATGTATGGATAAGATGTTTTTGATTAAAATTATCAACAGCAACCTTATATAACTTAAACGATGTTTATGTATTTAAATTTTATTTCAATTACAACATGCTTATTAAATGAACCTTAAAATTTTAGTTGGATGATATCGTATGTCTATTCTAATCCCCCAAGAGTAGCTTGAAAGTAATTTGATAACGTCACATGACAATTTTCCACAATATCCATGAAAGTTTTAAGGTAATTATTGAAGTGCATGTTAGGCATTTTTTAAGAGCAGTACTGTGTACGCTATTATTATATTATATTATATTATATATATATATATATATATAT
>NAOQ01000001.1:223455-239064 GCA_002751075.1 Ichthyophonus hoferi
ATATATATATATATATATGCGCTATGAGATGCGTGGAAGGGTTCTTTATTCTTCTTATGGTGCTATGAAGCTGCCACACAATACAAGTGAGTCTTTAAACTATGCGACTAAAACTCGTTCTCATATTATAGATTATTAGTGTTTTATGTTTGTAAAGCATACCATACTACCTACTTCCTGCCTCAAAGTCTTTTCTGTTTTTTTATCTTTTCTCTAAAACGTATAACATGTTTTGGCCTTCTTTCGTGTGGTAGTACTCTATATAACCCCTATTATATTCCTCCCAATATCTCGGTTCATCTCCAACCCTGTCTCCTAGTGGATTCTTCTTTTTTCCTCCATTGTCCTTTACTATTTCATGCAAGGCTACCTTTTCATGTTACTAGTCAATCCCAGTCATGGCCAAAAAAATAGCTCAAGAGGTCTAGCAGGATTTTGATAAGTTTTAGTATACCAGGAGTGTTGAGGACCTATAGAACAGGAAGAATGTATGCGTGTGTGTCTATAATACATATGCTTTTATACGTAGATAAGAAAGAGAGTAAAGCTACGTAACACAGTAGTGAGGTCCTTCATTGCGTTTTTTCCCCCTACCTTCCAAGGGGCCCGTACTGTCCTTGCTATATCCCTACCTTACCCACAGTGATTATGAGACCCATAGTGATTCTTTCCCCTTCATATAGGCTGCTTCCCGTATCATGGCAACTGGTAGGTCCCCTATACTCTATGGAAGCACCACTACAGAGGGCACCCAGCAGGATGCAGACGATAATCAGTGGCAACCTGACATAGAGGAACACTTTAGACGCAGCCTATCACCTGGGATTGTATCAACCCGAATGACAGTAAGCGACCAGGATGAGATAGGGGAGGAAAAGGATATGGTTAATGATCATTTTAATAAATCACTCAACACAAGTAGTACATGGCCAGTAAATACATCACCATACAAAGCCACTAGCAGCCATAAATGGACATCTAATTCTCCTTACTCTACTCAGCCCTATCCTCTTCCTCACCAGCGGCAACACGTACAACAACACCAACAGTCACCCTGCTATACATACCCCGAGCAGCCTGTCTATAATGTGACTCAGGAACTGCCACATCCACATCGATCTATCTCACCACATACCCCCGTATACTATCTTCCCCCACCCTCTCACTACCAGTCATATGCGTCCCCATATGAACCTCCTCCTGCGCAGGACTCTCCATATGCCCCACCCACCTACCCACCTACCTACCGACATACACCATACTCACATTACCCGAGCAACCCATACCCTAGGCGTGTCACATATCCATTCCAGCAGACACATTCGGACAACTCACCCATAGGTGTTAACCCATCCGACCCATTAGCGGTTGAAAATCATTTCAAACGTAGTCTAGTAGTAGAGGGAGGGGGAGAGGAGCCTGATGGGCGGGCCTTAGTAGACGATCATTTTGCACGGAGCCTTGCCGTGTCTGACTGCCCTCGAAATAATGTCCCCAGTGAACGGGGGCCAGACAATGTAGAAGATCATTTTGCACGCAGTTTGGCGGCTGCGAGGCACCCAAGTCGTTCCTCCCGTGGAAGCACTCCAGGACCCTTGATAGGTAGGCCTGAGGAAGGTATGCTTAAGCGGTCGTACTCTAATGATGCAGTCGAGCGAGTCATGCCAAATGAACGGTTCGAACCAGCAGACCGGGTCGCACCTGAGATTGGTCCGAGCGAGGTTGAAGAGCATTTTAGACGGGCCTTATAAATATATGGAATGTGTTCGTTTGTTATTCCTATAGCAACCGGCATGTAGTGGCTGGTTTGTTGAGCGACAACGCTAGGGTTGCCACTACTGGTGGAGAAAGTATTTTTTTTATTTAGGTTTGGGGTATATATGGTTTAAAAAATTTATGGTTTGCCTGCATGATTACTATATGTACAAGATACGATGATTGCAGTTGGTTTTATTATCCGTGGTGTATATCTATTCCAAAATGAGATGTCTTTTACTATTGGTAATACGGGGCATGTCCTTTTGGGCAGATAATTTATCATACCTGGAGCTTTTATGATTAAGCAATGTATCTAATACTATTGCTTACTCATTTGTATATAAGATTAGAGTCATGTGGATCGTGCATTTTGAGATTTTGGTTGATTTTAAGTAAAACGTAGGCACACACACACACATATATATATATATATACTTAAGACAGTGCAGTGCATGCACATAGATGTGAAAATAGTCTATTATATTTTATCGGCAGTGTGTGCTAAAGGTACCTAACGAGATGGCTTAGAGTAAATGACTCCCACCCCATCCCCTTGCTACCTAGTTGTAATTTCCCTCTCATACAAACACCTTCATGCAAGTCTTGCCCACCAAACCGATTTTATTCAGTAATGAATTATTAAATATGCAATTTTTCCCGAATCTCAAGGACTATGTGTATGAATGGATAAAGTAAAACGAGAGTAAGAGATGTTTGGATATATAGAACAATATACAGTTAATATCAAGCTCGCCCAAATATGGGCCGAAGCTCCTCAGGTACCCGTTATATTAATAAATATTATACTGTTACACCCAAATATCTAATCGGTATAGAAAGATCAAACTCTAGCTTCGTTCACTGACGCACCTGCTATTACAATTTATATATATGTAAAATATATCAAAGAGAATTGGTCGGGTGAAGTTCTGTTGTGTATCTATCTATTTCCCCAGACATCCAAATAAATAAAGACATAAGCAGATACAATAATAAAAAAACAGCTACACAATATCTATAGTATACGTCTAGTCTTTCACAATTTAATGGTTCGGCTTTAATAGTATTATTTTGTAAAGCACGGATAATAAGAATCATGGTATATAGGAAAACAACATACGCTTCTTTTAATATGAGCTAGCTTTATTCAGTGAATATAAGGATTCCGAGTATTTGAAATAACATAATTTAAAAAATAAACAACCAAAAAATTCAATATTATTCACAAGTAGGTGCTTTAGTGACTTTTTACGCGTGGTAAGTGCAATGAAAAATTCGGAGGGAGAATAAGCATGGCAAGATCAGATAATTAGATATAACTAATGACTGCCAATCACCCCGTACGACTAATTAATGACAATCTAATCAGGCACGACAGGCTCCCTGCAGACGGGGCACATATTCTTGTTGCGTAGCCATTGAGAGATACAATTGCTGTGATATTTGTGAAAGCATGGTAGGGTCTTAAGGTTGCTACCCTCTTCAAAATCTTCCAAACATACCAAACAATTCATTTCATCCTGTCCAGTATCGGTTTTCCTGGAGGCCCTGTGGTTCATCAAGCAATATCATGACATTATTTTACCATCAGGTACCTAACTCGTGGCTGGATCATAAAAGATCTCCTTACTTGATAACTCATCAAGTTTGTGTCCATGACTTAATCCTAGGCAATGGATGCTGGATCTATACTCTTAGTAGGTCTTGTGAATAAAGAACCACAAAGGTAAATATATATTGCACAAATAAAACAACGGTATAACACCTTGAAACAGACAACTCAAGTACAAAAATGTACATATATAACCCTACCTATAGACAAAGGATGGTAGCGACTCAATGGCACTATCACATAGGCCTTCTCGTCTTGCAGGGCCCAAACTTTCTCCCAAGGCCAGAATCTCTTCATACGTCATCTCATCAACATCCCCACTGATATACCTTGCCTGTTGCATGTCTGATAACCCACAATCGACAGGAGTCAACAGGAGTGATGAGATGGGAAGCACAAAATTGGTAGCCTGGATCCAACATATTGCAATATATAACTTTACCCCTCTGCAAATCCAGATGAAGGCCTACTAGCCTTTTGTCTCTCGTATAAAGTCATTCTTACTTTCTGTTTTTTTTCGGTTATCCTTCTTTCTATTTCTTTCACGCTCATCTTCCCCTAATATCCCGCCCCCTCTAGGTGCCACACATGCTATATAACCATCGTACTATTATATTATTATACTATTATTCTCCATAAGACCGCAATCCCATTACCTGTTCTAACTGACAAATAGGACCACACAATTTGAAAACTACTGGCCTAAAAGTATTAAAAATGCGTAAGGAAGTAGCAAGGAAACTATATACATACCAGAGAGTATTGATTGTATGGAGAAAAGTAAATAAGAGACCGACCTATATGCGCATCAATCATTCTTTGCTGTACCCTGGCTGCATAGGTGCGATGGTATCTACCCCTTCTGCGTGTTCTGTCTTGTATAATTGGTCCTAGATCTGTAACCATAGTGGTGAATAAAGCATACGAGGTCGAATATAACTACATAATCAACATGGATGGCACCATGTAATCTTAACTGACAAATTATTTAATACTACTCTATTAATCACATTTGTTTAATTGCTTAATTAACAGTTACATTACCAAGTAGTCTATATATTGAATTGCACTTAGAAAATATGAAAGGGTTATGTTTATGACAGCCTCTCCTCTGCCACTTGTTTTTTCTGCAGTTATACTAAATAAAATTTCTTGGCCTTGACTTAATTCAATGCTTGCAATCGCAGCTGCCATTCATAATTAATAAAAAATAATAACTGCATAGAATGCAATGGGCGTATTATATATATAAAGCATATTTCTAAACACAAAGTAAACAGGGTTCTAAATATATACATACAAGTCGTGCAAATACAACTTTGACTGTAATACCTACACTGGCCTTCCTTGTATCCTACATATATCGACACATATCGACTGAGCACACCATGCAAACCTAAACATCTTATCACCTATCCAATATCATCACTGTAATCGCAAACAACTATATATATAATTATCCCATAAGCCTCCCCGTTTACCTTCCACTTCATTCAGGTCTTCATGGGACATTGTCTGTTGTGCCCACTGTGCTCCAAGCATCATGGCCTGTGCGTTTCGCTGCATCCCATCCTCTGGTTAATGACTCCCAGCTATACCTGTCTACAGTCTCTCCTTTTACATGCTCCTTGAGCAATGGTTAAACTAGGTGATACTAATCACGGCAAATACCGGAAGATATATACGTAGTATTTATATTTTATTCACACAGCCGGACTATAGGGATCGCTCTATTGGTTTAAAACAGTGTGTCGTTAATTATTTAATGATTAATTGATTAAGTAGTAATAAATGCATTTACTATCGCACCAGGAGAATATATGAATAGATTAATGAATGCCAGTATAAAGGCTGCAATTCACATGATGATGGTCAGTGTGTTTGTGGACGCGCAGTACATAACTAGGTCCAGGTGTTATGGTAACAGTAGCAGAGAAATGCAACAAGAAAGAGAGAGAAATTTGAAACAAAGAGAAAATAAGAATATGAAAAAGATAGAAACATGAAATCCAGGAAATACCAAACACTAAAAGAGAGGGGGGTACCACCTCCATGTCAAATTCATTTTGTAACTTTAAAGCCATCTCACGATCAGCTTTCTCTGCATCACTGACGGGCTGCAGGGCCCGTTCCATGGCCCGTCGAGCCATGTCCTCTTCCTCCTCCTGCTCTCTCCCATTCCTTCCTATTAGCCAGCTATACTCACTATCTTAGAATCAACAGGCATCAAGCACGTATAAGCAGCCAGTATACTTGTAATTTTAATGTCGCTTAGGGATTAGGCAGATAAACACACCTAGACAAAGAGTGATGCGCAACTTGCTGAGTATATAGATGTGATTATGGACCAATAAAAGAAGGGAAACATTTAATTATTTACTAAAATAAAACTATACAAAGAAAACCTCACAAGGATTGAAACAAAGAGAGATTATTCTACATAGAAATTTGAATTACTATACTACATTATACTACACTATAATATAGTGAATATTGAACCTCAGAAATGGTTTGTCATAGAGCTTTGCCCTTATGAGACATACGTTCATACTAGCCTCACCATACCAAATTTAATGTAAACATTAACATAACATATATGTATAATCCGGACCTGGATGTACATGTCACGTACATACATATTCAACAACAAATATACCGGCATATACATACGCATCTACCTACCCGCCCTACTCACCTGCAACATCATAGCAAAGGCTAAGTCCGCACTTAGAGCTGATTCATGTGACTCTTGGTCCTGAAGATTATACACAGGTTACACACCTCCATACAATTTGTCTTTAAAATATAGGATCTCTTCCCTTACATCTTAAAACTCTTATTATACCATTCTTTCAACACATAAATAGCCACTTTACTCGAGCCATCTTTCTCATCAACATATACCACATACATATACCCTACTAGCTCCATAGTAACCAATCATATTTCTTTACTCTTCCTCCCCTATCCCCTCATCAGACATAAGCCATATAAGATCACATATTAAACTCAATCATTATTCAATCACGGTGATAATATGCATTATGTAGACCAATTGGATAATGAATATATAATAAGCATATAATGAATATGCAGATACGGAAAAATACGTATATAGAGTCTACCGGAAAATGGTTGTCATTAGGGATCAATATACTATCTAGGATCCTTTTCTAATCACTCAAATACCATTTGTGTATCTATATCTATATATCTACACCGTCATCTATTACGTTTATCCTATATTCACCTTGAGATGTGTAGTTTCCTTGGCATCGTTACGTGTATCGGTGTGAGTAATTGTCGTGCCAGGAGAGGGATGAGAGGGAGGACTGGCCCTTGGTATCTTACGAGTCGCATTGGCCCATGGTCTCTGGTGGGCTGACCTACTTGAGGCGTGGGGTAGTGATGGGTGAAGGTAAGGTATAGAAGGATGTTGTTGGGACTGGTTAGTCGCTAATTGCTGATGTGTTTCATGTGATTTCCTGTTTGCTTCACTGATCTCTTTTCCGTAAGGTGGGGCTGTCTCTATAGAGTAGTCATGGTTGTCATGGTTGTCATGGTTGTCATGGTTGTCATAGTTATGATAAAGGCGATGACTTTGATCCAATGATGAACTCCTGCACTTCCAGCGTGTGTATAGTGTGTAAGAGACAGACACAAAGGCTATGTAGTCTAATAGCTTAAAAGAGAAAGAGGTAGAGGTAAGGGGGAAGGCAAGAGGGGGAGGAGGATAGGGAAAGCATCATCCAAGCACCAGTATATATGTGTATCATAATTGAACTAATGGTACATTTTGTGTTCTCTTCCAAGATACCAAAGAATACAGAAATCAATTAAGAAGCGCCAAAAACCAATATCATACATCATAGAAGAATATTATACTACAATATTACTATATTACTATATTAGAGTGTATAGTATTAATAAATATCATATACATATACATAGACTGATTACCTCAATACCTGGCCGTGTTGACTGTGTGTCTCAAGATTGGTAGATATGGTAGGAGTGCCTGCTGCTTGTGCTCCCTGATCGATCCTTCTCACTTGTCCTATCCCTGCATCTACTAGATCAGATCTAACTGTTAATGAAATAGGCTCATTGGCCATTGGTCTACCTGGTCTACCCAACCATCTATCCTCATTCTCATTGGTCCTCAACTGGGTCTGGTTGTTATGGTTGCTATGGTATTTATTCACTGGTTCTTCCCCTGCAACCCCTGTGTTATCCGTTGTAATTGCAACCTTTGATTGACGTACCTTCTTTAAAGGTCTCTTCTCCTTTTCCTCGGAGTTAGATAGGCTGCCCCTATGTACCTGACTCTGACCAACACCTGAGAAGTGTCGAGTAGAAGTACCCAATCGTTTGCCTGATGATCTACGATTATTGATAAAATGTGACTGTTGTGCTTGGTGAAGAGATGATGTAGGATTATTTCGCAAGTCCTTTTCTATTTTATGTACTAATTGTTCGTTCTTTACGTGTCTGACCCAGTGACTCTGTCTGTTTTCTGAAATAACCGGGAAATGTTCATTTGTTCTTGTTTCACGTGTGGTAGGAGTATAGTGGCTGTCGTAAATTTGGGAAGGATAGAAGGGTCTTTGATCACACGTTCTCTCTCTATCATGTATATCATACGTCGTATTGCTACGAGTTCCGTGTATGGGTGACGATGACGGCCTCTCTATGGTGTGAGTATTGCCTCTTACATTTGCTGACCTGTTATCCATTCGGGTTGAAGCCGGGTGCCTGGGGTGAAATGAATGTGGTATGGTAGTCGCCGCAGGCTGGACTCCTAGATGCTCTCTTGGTCTGATGGAGATGGTTATTATACGTCAATGTTAATGTAATTTGATCATAATTATGCTATCTTATATATTATTCCAGTACTAACATGGAGTACTAAAATTATATTGTATTTAGCCAATATGCTAGATAAATGTTAAGTACCTCAATACATGATCATGATGGACCTGTCCGTACTGGGTCAGAAGGTAGGCTCAGGATAAAAAAAGGAGTATATACAGGAAGGAAAAAATATACAAGTAATGAACGTATAGTATAGTATATGATGTCTAGAGTTAGTAAGCACAAAGACAGTTAAAAAAATAAACTAATAAAATAGATAACATCATTCTTTAAAAACCAAAACATTGATACAGGAAAAAGCGACAGAAACCACCTATTGATAAATACTTTTTAAACTACTCTTTATATTAACCTCGATTGAAACCATTGGTACATTATAATTGTAGTTATAATACTTAAGCCATGTGATAAGTATAAGTAATCTTTTATATAATTGACTCTATTCGGACGTGTTAGCCGTGTTTATTTCATTGTTGAGCAGCCCGCCTTTAACCTATATAACTTGCAATAATAAAATTTCATCTCTCCACCTAAACCCCAGTGTGTTTGTAAATGTTGCAGTGATAAGGGGTCAATATGAAGCAACCTATGTCCTTCTAGTAGCAATAGTTAGGCTAATAGAAAACCTTAACTTAACTCCCGTCTCTTTCCCTTGCTCCCACCCTCCCTATATATCATTTATGATTTATGTCTGCATACATATCCTCACCCCCATCCAGAAAACTACAGCAATTGCAGGTTATTACTAGAGAGTACTTGGGAAGCAAGCACCTTACACGGAGTATCCTTGAAACACCTGGCTTGCACTACACTAATTTAAAACTTAAACACATATACACTGAGAATAACTAGTAATCAATGAATTTCCTTAAATAAAAAATAAAACGAAAAAAAAAAATAGGCAGATCAAATATGCAACACATAGTATACAATAGTGCTATGAAAACATAGATATAAGCAATCACGGGCATGACATAGGCAAATAAGAGAAGTACAAATAGTATAATACATGCCCAAACCTGTTATCACCTTTCAAAAGTATAATTATTTCGTAGTTCTTCCTCTCCCACTGTATCCGGTATATATATGGGCTCATCTACAGTTGTTTGTGAGGGCCGGGAAGAAGAATGATGAGGATAATTGGCACCTGGACGGTTAGGCATGCTGTGACTATATATATATATATATATTCATATATATCAACTTAATATCTTTAGTATATGGCCCTTTAACCTCTTCTTCTTCAGATACCGTTTATGAAATATGATTCAAATGGACCTTATTTATTCCTGTCCTAGTACAACAGACGGCTCATGTGTTTTAAATGCCTTTAAGCATAAGCCTTTACATGCAAATAAAATAATTAGAAGGCAGGTTAAAGGTGAAAATTCTATCCCAATCCATCCTTATTCTTTTATATTTTTTTAAGATACATATTATATTATTATATTATTATACTAATATACTCCAGCGAATCCCTCTAATTAAACTTCTAAAGGGGGTTAGAAGTTTGTTTACGGTGTCAGTACTAGGGCCTATGAAAACGTACATAATATATATGTAATCCTTGAGTGCAACTAGTACTAGCCTAAACCGATTTAATTGGTTATAACGTAATAAGTGGACTAAAATCCATTTATAACTTGACGAAGTATTTCATTACGTATATATGACGCCATGTACTCTATTTATACATTTTCAAAGCATTTCATTGGCTATGACGTCATACAATATATTTCTAGAGGGACGGCTCGCGGCCAATTGATTTTTTTTTGTTGTCGCCGCCTGGAAAGATGATAATTAATTAATATACATTCATATACACATACATTATATGTTTATGTATGTGTATACGTTTCTGCCTTCTTAAGTTTAAGTTCCTACTACGTTGTAATCTAGTATTTATAGTAATTTATACCATCACCGACTTTTATTGCTTGTTTTATGAAGATAGATAGTCTGTACATATTATATTATATGGCATTGTACATATCACATATCTCTACCTAGTTACCTACCTGCACACTTCTACCTAGCTAACTAGCTACCAACAAACACAAACATGTCAACCAAGGATAGAACGGCTGAGTTTCATTCTGTTGCACAAGTCATGCGCAAGAGAAAAGGGAATGTACCTATTAATTCAAATAAGAGAAGAGGTGCTAATATTGAAAGTCAATGTTCGGATTTCAAACGACTAGCAGGAGCTGTACAGAAGGATATCAATAACACCTTTACCAAATTGGAGAAGCTTAATCTATGTGAGTGTAATCCCCATTAGTAGAAACAACTATTAGTAATAATGTTTGTACCTGGGTTGTGGGTATATATGAAGCAAAAGGCAGTAAGAGGGAAGTGGGGAAGTGGAGAGGGTTTGGGGATTGTTGGAACTATGATATGATCTGTACTTATTCATAAACAGTACATATATACGTATATATAATAACGATAGAGATAATAATACGTATTAATACATATTTGAATAATATGCAAGAATGATACCTATATGGCAATCATACATACACCTTATACCCTCTTTCTTGTCTATCTCTCCGTATTATTTCAACAATAAAAAGCACAAACATGAGTCAAAGAAGGGCTTTAGTGTATATATACACACTATTATCTTTTATATAGTTAAGACTGTATCTGTTGTATTCCGTACCTACTCTTTGATGTTTACTTACTTGGTCTGTGACTTGGCTTATAAGGATGGATACTATAAATATATTATATTGTTATACATATATTATAGAGAACTAAAGATATTGGACAAGATATATATATAGTAGTGAGGCATTTAGCGTGGGGTAGAAATATGTATTTATGCATATATATATGCATATTTTTGGTCTATTTATCTCATACTCCTTTCCCTCTCCTTCCCCCGCCCTCTTCCTCTCCTATCCACCAGTGATTCAAAAGCGATCCTTGTTTGAAAATAGAACTGCCGAGATTGAAAGTCTCACGGGCATTATCCGCCAAGACATTGCCAATCTTAACCAGCACATAGCCCGGTTACAGAAATACAATCGAGCTCAAAACATGAGATCACGGCAATCAGAGACACATGCCAATAACATTGTGATAGCCTTACAATCCCGGCTAGCTAGTCTTTCCTCCGGGTTTAAAGAGGCACTGGAGATGCGACAGAAGGTTTGTTAAGTTAATGATTGGTTTGTTGTTAAGAGCCTATACCTATGTGTGTTGGGGGGTTGGTGGGGGAAGAGAGTAGGGTAAGAACAGGTCTACAGAGTTCCTTATATATATTTGGACAGTAAGTGGTTTTAAATACTACTATTGCGTAGCTGTAAAACAGGTGTTTAATTTTAATATTTGTAATTGATTGAGGAGGAAATAGAAGAGCATTTGAATGGGAAAAGCAGTGGTGGAATGTATATAATATATAAGACCCTGTAAAGGACAGGCCCCTTATATACAAGGTGTGTACTGGTCCATGCAATATGTGATGGGATGAATTCAGTCAATCATAACAGGTTGTACTGGATAGTAATTGGTGGATGGTGTTCTCCTAGGCTTTGCAGGAGCAGTCTCTTCGTTCACAACAACAGTCACCTGTCCCAGCTAGCTCTAACCCCCCTGTTGTCCATGACAATATACAACCACCAGCACCCCAATATGGAACTCCTCCACCACCGTACATGCACACAGGTATGTGATTGAGGGCCAATAGTTCATGCTGAGAAGGATTGCACTGGTTATTTCATTGGTCGATCTCGATAGAACATTGGTGTGCTCGTGGATGCAATCATAAGGATTATCTATGCTGTGGTATGGGGCACATGGTATATACTATAGGGTTTATGATTTATGTGATAGGTCGATTACAATATTTTGTCATGTGGGCCTACGCATTCTTGCTGGCTTTAAAGTTAGTTATTTAGGTAACAAATAAAGATAGAGAGGAAGAGAAAAAAGCAAGAAAAAACAAAGACTATAGATGATAAAGAGGTTATAATGGTCAAGGCTAAAAGAACTTAGTAAACAGGTAACAAGATACCTATCATCAGTCCTAACCGCCAATCAAATGTCCAGGGCCCAAACAGCAAGGTCCAATGGGAGGTCGTTATCCGGCGGGGGGTGCCTATATGCAAGCCGAATTGACTCAGCGCCATCGACCTTCCAACTCGGTCAACCAAGCAACCTCTATTGACATGGGTGGCACTGACTATATGCAGGCACAGCTAAATGAGCCTAAAGTATGTGTGCGCGTGGTAATACATAAGTAGCTAGGTAGAAATGGAAATAGGACGAAGGTGGTGGAGGTATGGGGGGTGGGTGGGGTTAGTGAAATGGCCAATAGTGATAATGATTGCTATAGATTAGAGTGGGTTGTACGTGGTCTGGTCCGGTTATATAGAGTGTATATAGTTGGATTGGGCGGTAGTTAAATTATTTTTTGATTGGATCTTGAGGATTGCCGTTCAGGCTCCCTGGAATGTCTAATACGGATTATGGCTTATATTCCACCAACCAGTAACATTAGCTTTGACCAAATTAAGACCTACTCTTGAGTTACTAGAGATACAAGAAAATGTATCTCACAAGGTTTGAACAGATGAAGCTGATTGGATCAAAAAGAGTAATTAATTAGTAATTAATAGTACTAGGGAGTGTACAAGTTGGTGACTAAAGTGTATATACATCTACACAGACTACCTACAATCAAGATCGGATGCGAGGTGTGGATCAGATCAATAAGACCATTGCTGAGCTGGGGTCTATATTCACCCAGTTGGCCACTATGGTCCACGAGCAAGGCCAGGCTATTGAGAGGTTAGTTACTATTACCTTTTTTGTTGTTTTAATATATATATATATATATATATATATATATGGGTAGGAGGATAAGGAGTGGGGGGGGTGTCTAGTGTATCCTTTGATGCTCTTTGTTTCTTGTTTAACTCGCTCTTCTGACTGTTTGTACTCTAATTTTTCTGTTATGTCTTAGATTCTTTATTTTATTTTATTTCACATTTGGTCACTATCTTGCTCTGAATTGCGCCGAAACACGTGCCTTCGTGCAGTCCTATGTAACTGTATACGAATCCAATTTTTTATTACACCGACATTGCTATTGGGAGTATGAAAAATGACCGCATGAACATTATAAAATCTTTCAAAATCTATGGAAACCTCTGTATGTATATGCACATACAATAGCATAAATGTATATTCACTGGTATATATGGTGGCCACGCATACACGCATACCACTAGAATACTTACCATCATGTTGTTTTGTAGCTACCAACTGACATCCTACTCTCATAGAATTGATGACTACACCGCCGATGCTGAGATGAATGTGGAGGCTGCACACAGTCAGATTCTCCAATACTTTAGCACAGTAACCAGTAACCGTGGGCTGATGTTGAGGATATTTGCATTTTTGATTTTCTTCTTTGTTATTTTTGCTGTCTTTATGAAATAGTTACTCAGACCTTATTTTTGAAGTCACTCAATAAGGCTATTTAAGTACGACTTGAAAGATGTTTTATGTTTTAATCATTGTATATACGCTAAATTATAGCGCTTGGTTGGCTACTCTGCTTAATGATAATCTTAGTCCAGGACAGTGAAATAGTAAAGGTTGGAGGATAGTATCATAGATCAGTGATGGAACCCCATCCCAGAGGAGGACCATTAGTTTGTATTTTAAGTATCACCTATATACTATCCGACATGGTTGAAAATAATAACTCAGTGTACCTAACTAGAATGATATTTGGTCATGTATTTTGTCAGTTTAATCCGCCCCCTGTTAGATAATAAATGTATCCTCTGGTTGCTGGCTAGCTATAATAATTGTGACGCTTTTAACGGGTCCAAGGAAAGGTACTCGTGCGTGCTTGTTTTGATGTTGGTGTATAAATAGGGTATAAAATACAAAACACGCAATCATTGATTTGAAGTAACTGGGCTATATTCTTTATGTACATGTACTATTATCTCTCTTCTCCAGCACACCTAAGCATATACGCAGGTACACTGATTCCCTCTTTAGCCTTTGAGCTTTCCTATATACATACCATCTGTATAAATAGACATTAGCGTATCAGCATATCAAATCCCAAAGAAACCCAAGATAAAGAGCTACCATACAAATAGGTGCCAGCCTTGGGTTATGTTTGTATTGGCATTATCGGATCCCCCGTCTTCCTTATTATTGGATCTGAGTGTATTCTAAATATATCTTGGTCAATATATAGAATAGCACAGTACATTATTATTCACCACAACAGGATGGCTTGGTATTAACTAGTTTTTTCATAATTATTTCATTATTGCACTTTCTCTTTTGACCTTCTTCAAGCGGAGAATGGTTTCCTTATGAGCGGTAAAATTTTGAAAAATATATGGAAGTTATTTCCTGTGTCGTTTTGAAATTGCTTAAAGAGCTTGACATACAAGTAGCCTTTTATACTAAGCTACTATTTTGGACAAAAACCATTTTACTTCCTAAAAAGTTGTGTATTGTGACTTAACCCGTAAAGAGTATTAGCGCTGCTAGTATTCCTTATATACCTCTCAGAATCAGATGGCATTTTTTAGAGTAGGTGAACATTAGTGTGATAATCCAATATTTATCTTGTGTTTAGACTGTGGGTTTGATCTTCAATCCCCACTTAAATATCTGATTGGGTGAAAGCGCATCACATTTATGAACTATTAACTCTTAATATTTTTAATCCAGTTTGATTGGCGAATGACACAATTTTGCGATCCCGATTTGCCCTCGTCTCTCTCCATATCACATAATATAATATAATATAGGCGTCCCTTTGTATACTTGGATTAAATATATACCAAGACATATTTTTTATTATTAAATAAGTCAACAGGACCTTTCCTAGACAGAAAGTTTAAGCAATGTGTTATCTGGACCCAAAAGCATATGATTTGAAATAGTTTATTATACGTCCTATAATTGTATTTTCACCTGGCTAGATTAATTGTGTTTCCGAGAGTTGATGAAAACTATTTTCATTGGCCAGCTCAGAGGAATTTCCCGCGCGTAATTAAGATAAACGATCGTAATTGAGATTGTGTGGTATGCTTTTCTAGCGATCGCAACAGGACAGTTAGAGAATTTGGGAGAATGAAAGTCATACAAGGGTAATGTAATAGAGAGGCTACAAGGAAGAAGCTGCAGATGTCTTTTAGTTTTTTTGTGTAGGAACCTATACTTAAATTTAGATTGATATGTTGAGCTACATTCAGGTTTGTTGAAAGGATAAAATAAGTGAGGGTAATATCTTTAAAATATAAAACAATTAAAGTGGCGTGTTAGTTGAAAATCTTGTGCCAATGACTCAAATTCCAAGTAATAAAAAATTCTGA
>NAOQ01000001.1:255512-280195 GCA_002751075.1 Ichthyophonus hoferi
TTTGTATGGTTTTAGCACCGATCAGAGGGCAGGCACGGTTATTCTTTACATCAACATAGTTGTAGAGGTCGTTCATTACCTGCAATAGGAAAAAGTAGTAAGTAAATAAAGAGGGCAGGTAGGTATAAGGTTTGTTTGGAACTTACTTCTTTGTTAGAAAGTAGAAAGAGAACAGCATAATAAGGCAGTAGTGCTTAGTATATAATGTCAAAACAAAACAAAGCAGGACACTCGGCAAACAATGGATCAGGAACTACAGACGGCATGAGGCAAAGGGGTGGGAAAACTCAATATATATATATCAAGGTAGAAGACAATACAATAGACTACAATGGTCAATTTACAAAAGAATAATAAAAAACAAAAATAGAACCTGGGGCCTATGCATGCATTATTTCAATACTTTTCGCGCAGTCATTTCTTCATAACTGCCTACATTAGTATAAAACAAGGCTTACGTCTGTGTCTATTCTGCTGATATATGTGAAAGTTGAAAACTTAACCTACAAAAATAAAATAAGAACCTTACCTCACTGAAAACTTTCTTAGTCTCCTTGTGCAAATTAGACATGGCAATACGTGCAGCAAGAATGGCATAGTCCGGGTGTGTGGTGGTCTTGTATGCACAGGTCTCAGCAGCAAGGGTATCTAGCTCAACAGTCGTCACACCAGGGTAGATTCCGCTAATGATTGTTTGTGTAATTTCAATAGGGTCCACATGCTCCATATTCAGACCATAACAGAGTTTGTTGACGCGGGACGTAATCTTATCGAACATAACCTGTTCCACACGTCCATCTATATATAGGGTAGTGATCGTATAAGAAACAGTATTTTGGCTACCCATCATAAAACTAAAAGAACAAAATCAAACATAGTATAAATCTTTAACCACAAGTGTACCAGACACTCAATATGCAGAGCTTTCCAGGTGAAATGCATATTCTGTTCTTTCTGTAAGACCTGAGACTACATTATCAAACTCCTCAATTCAGTTGAACGTAGTTATAAATTTCAACTTACCGCGCTTGATAACATAATGCTTCATAGCGACCATTTTCCCGTTGATTAACCTTGGCGATATGATGCACCAAGAAGGGAAAGAATAATTAGATAAGTATAGATTGGATCGAAAAACGCTGAACTGACAAAATGGTCCGCGTGTCCACGGTATTTATAAATACTTGCTGTCGCTAATGTTATAAATAGGGCTCCAATCCAATTGGCAAAAAACCGTTTCTATTGGCTAACTATTCGCGCCAAATCTTAGTATCCAATAAAACCACATTAAGGAGACGTCATCCTGTTTTTAACCGTCGCGCATCAAATGTGTAGATTCGTAGCTTCGGGCGCCACTTTTCGCCAATGAGCGCTAAGGTAGGTAGTATGGCGCCGGAAAATAAAGGTTACCATAACGGGACAATTTAAACAATTAAAAAGAATATTTTCTCAATGTGCTCATATGTGTATATGTATATTGTAGTAAATTTTGAAAGTATTATTATTTTATAGGATAAAACCTTTTTTTAAAAAAGGTAAGGCAATGGATAATGAATAATAAACTCATATATTAATTTTATTGAATGTCCAATAACAAATCGCTTCCGATATATGCAACCGAGATATGCAAGTGGGGAAACCCTACGCTAGGCATTTGGAAAGGACGAATCCTAGCCATCGATTAAAAGATAAATTAGCGTTACGAGATATCAATAGCAATGCGCCTAGACGAATAAAAGCAAAAAGAGCCAATCGTTAATGATGTGGGCTATCGTTGCCGCCATAAACAAGCACAGACCAATCCCATTTTAAGACAAAAATAAACAAATAAATCAGACGGCGCTGTTTGCTAAAGAGATATGTTATCTAGGTAGTAGTAACCAGCATATATTCTTACTTTTTATTTAAATTTCTCTATCATGCATCGGGTTGTCGAAACCAATTTCGAATAATTTTCTGTTATTTCACCGTCATAAGTGAATATAAGTTGTAAGTTGGAGATTGTAAGCTAATACTTACGCTAAACACTACACTAGTACTATAACATATATACAAAGTATTACTGGAAACTGTACTTCCACTTTCAAGAAATTTATTTAAAATTTAGGGGTATTAACGCATATTTTGATTAAAAAAGAAATTATTCAACCTATAATCCAATATCAAGATTTTGTGAGTTGGTTTCATTAATTTTGCGCAAGCTAGTTTTTATGTTGCATCAACAGATATGAATATGATCGTTTATCCTACTCGTTCCCGCACCACACCATCATTTCTAGTATAAGCTTCAATCCATGCGTATCCTCACGCGCACATATATATAAGCCCTTAATAGAGTAATTAAAAAACTGTATAAAGAGAGAGGTCTATAAATAATTTTTCCATCATAATTGTTTTAAAGTCATTTAGGTGGGAATCAGAGGTACAAAGAAAAAATAAGCTTATATGTAATGAGATAAATGAACAGAAATTAGAAAAATACGTATTTTTGTATAAAAGTAAAAGCCGAGTTCTCTTATTAGGGCTTAAATATTACAGTCATGCATCCCGCTCGTTAGGCGCCAAGTATTCTAGGCCCAAGGCCTTAAATATACTCTCTTCTGTAGGTGTTTGGATAGGTGTTCCTGGGAATAATTAAATAGAGTTAATATTATCCAAAAGAAGCAATACATATACATAAATATATCACATTTATTTAAACTCTTTATGCAGTGGCAAGTGCTATTGGAACCATTCAATTTAAATATAGAGAAAATATTCAAGAGACTAGAATCGTCAACGGTATTGCATATTTTGACTTAACAACCATAAATTAACTTGCTCGCCCAAATAAACTGAATATATCGATATAGATTCCTCCGAGAGAGTAAAGTAAAGTACTAAAAAGGGTTGTAGACATACCGGGATTTAACTTGTCCCCATTATTGGCCCTAACCACCTCAAAGTTGAGTGAGTGTTGCGTAAGGGACATTCCCTTCTAAAAAGAACCTTACGCTAGTCAGTGATTATTCTTCTGGAACTAGATCGGATGTAGACACAGTCATATCCTATAAAAAATATGCAACACATATATTGGGCACAACTTCAAAGCTCTCAGTTCAAGAAGACTACCGCATTTCCTCCATTAAGTTATTTTGATACAAACCATTTCATAGAACCTACATACTAATGACTTGCAATCTATAACCCTAACCCTTCTCTTATTGCGTCATTTGCAACGATTGTCCCCAATAAGATCGACCAATAGTCTAATGTGAAACGGAAGCAAAAGTCATTTAGCCAAATTAACTAAAATTAACATGCTTGTAGTAGCAAAGGGGTTGGACCTTCTTAGCCAACAGGCGTATAGAACGATTGAAGTAGTCCGACCCTGTAAAATACAGGAGGCTACAAGCCCATTCTTCCCAGGGGACAACAATCAAGTCCAGTCGCCTGCATTGATTCAGCAAGGTTTATTGGCACGATATCATTAATATGTTAATGTCGCTCTAGAAAACAAATGGTATATGTGTGTGCCAAATAGGAATGAGATACATTCAACCATCCGTCACACGCCAAGCTTGGCTAGAATACTCATTCAACTATTTTTATCATCTCTGTTATCTCGTTTACCCACTTATCATCATCTGCCCTGCATTATTACAAATAAATCCTTTGATACAATCTGAGCATGATATAATGCCAAAGAAAAATATATGCATTTGTGTGGGAGATGGTTCCCATTAATGAACAAGTACTCGGGGGTCAAATAATGCAATCTTCTGGTTAATGAGGGTACCATCCATTCAACAATCTTATGGCTGAAAGAATAACAGAAGAATAAATGGTGATACCTCTTCATATAAGGCCATAATATGTATATTTCAGATAAAAAACACATATATCCTAAAGATTATAAAACATACCTGTGTCTAGCAAACCCTGATCCCCTACAGCAACCTGCAAGGTTATTATCTTATCAGATCGTGGCATGTAAAGTTATAATCTATTGTGCTAAGCAACATACGTTCACTTTCATGAAGTATAGTGACAACCATTCAATCCACCTAACCCCCAATATACAAATGCCATCTAATCTACAATTTAATACCACCGCGACCTGACCTCACCGGCTGACCAGAATAGGTATGAATCAGATTGTCAATTTGCCCACTTTGCAGTCAATAACCATAAATATGATAAAAAATTACGCCCATCCATAAAGTATATTTTCTTTGGTATATGAAATCTTTGACTGAAGATATAGACAAATAAGCCTCCATCAGTATCAAACGCCACCCCAAGTATAAGAAATCATGATACCCCTTCAATGAACTGTATATATCAACTCTCTTTCTACAGCTATCTATATCTCTTGCTATAGTACTTCATATATCTCTTTAGGTGTTTTTTAAAAAAATATGTGTAAGTATCTTTTTTCAAGTATGCATGGGTATCGTCATGTCTCTGCGTTTGTTGTTCTGTTTATCTCCTCATTGTACCAATACATACCCATATATTTCAGCTGGCTTCCACCTTTAGGCATAGATAAATCATCTGTGATAAACCCTGATCGTTTCAGTTTGTCCAAAAGAGCATCGATAATATAACGTTGATTATCCTGTTTTCAATAGGCATTGAATAAGTTATAGACAAATGCAAGCATAAGTTTCAACTTTGTGAGTGAGGTGGCGTGTATCTGCATACACATATATGGGTTTATATAAATACGTATGCACGTATGGATTGGCTAAGAGGGTGAAGAAAGGTGTAGTAATATAAAGGCATGCATGCACAGCAGCTATTATACTACCAGAGACATTGCCGTCAGCTAAGAGGCCATATTCATATTAATTGCATTAGATAGTGCGAACAGGTAGCATCATATGCGTGCAATGGGATGGTGACACAACCTATTATGATGACATATATTGCAGATAATACACAGGTACTGGCGGTGTAATAGCAGATTATCTGTGATCAATAAATAAGAATGCTGGCAGGTATCGACAAAATCAAGCCCGTTCAGCATCTACATTACTTTAAGACGAAACATATTAAAGTATGAAAAAGACTATCCCTCCCTGTTTAATAAATATACCCCAAGGGTTGTATTTCCTATATCAATTAAAAGAAAAAACTCGATGAATAGTTATGTTTGACATAAAAGGCGAGGAAAGAAAAAACAGTAATGAAAAACAGAAACTTAAAAATAAATCAAAAACGCATGTATTGACCAGTAATGCCTTTTTCCATACATCTTGGGAGTCGGACTGACCATGAGGGTCAGAGATGAGGATATCAACATCTGGTTGGAATAGAAGGTGGCCTATTAACACGCTTATTCCAATATAAACTGTATCAAACAATAATTCAATTTCTATATGGCAACCGCTACCATGAACGGAGACCCTTTAACATATTGTTTAAATGTTTAAAAATTATGTTTTGGAGGTGGTGATACAAAAGAGATTGAAGATAAATGGGTCATGATCGGGAACAGATGAATATAAAATGAATAAATAGGAAAAGACGGCAAAATGGGGGTGTGTTCTTGCGTGCAAAATATAAGCATACATCTATACTTCACTGTTACTGTATAATTAGAATATTTAGTTAATAACAAAGACTATTCAAAGATTTAAGATATCCCAATGTTATCAACCCAGTGTAAACGGACTACTATCATACTGATTATATAACTCTAGCATACATGATCAAGATTGGGCAGCAGTTAGATATTTCCCTTTGGTTACAGATCAATATTATATAGAATCCGTTCTCTCCTGCCCATAGTTAATGCTAATCATGCTTACATTCATTTCCTGAACTCCCGACTTATCTTCCCTTCCTCGTATCCACTAATTTTTACCGTTCATGTGCGTATTAATATCACATGCCAAATCGGACATGCTTATATTATAATGGTGAAGCAAACAGAATACGTTTTCATACCTCCACATAATTGCTTTCCTCTTCTATATGATCCACAGACCTGCAGCTTGAGCTGTTACTTGGTGAGTATAGGAGAGTTGGTGGAAATATGTTACTACTAGTAAGTATGTTGATGCGAGAATAAGTATACGTTTAAGGGCATATAAGTGCAAAAATTCCTGATAAATAATAGTGGCTTAGAATAAAGAAAGCAATGTTTTAAGCTCCAAGGCAACCCTCAATGAGATTTTCAGTCTAAACCGAATCGTAAGGCCAAGTAAAGTTGATTAGAAGAATAAAGGAAAAGAAAAAGCAAGAGGGGAAGGAAACGGTTTGAATGGAATAGGTAATGGATACCCATGGAAATAGTACACAGAGAAAAAGGAATATATGACCAAGGGCCAGATAGACACAGACAGAAGTAAGAAGACGATCCACTAATTCTTTCATAGATTAATTGAGTTTTAATATAAAAATAAATTGTGAGAAAAATATACACATTTGAGCTAATCAAGACTTCTCAGAAAATATAGAACTTCCACATTATAGATGAAAATTTAATTTTTAAATCCAACGCATACAGGTATCCCTTAACTCCCGAAAATCTATACAAGTATCATGTAGGAATATAAATTTCCCTCATGAAAACCTCATACCTTGGGGTTGATGCTAAGTGCGGCCTCAAATACAACATTCTTGATTGCAATTACCTGAAGATAGTAGTATTGGTAAGACATTGGAAGGCAACAAAATGAGTGAATTGCGTATATTAAAGAAGATAATTGCATATTTAGTCGGTTTACAACAATATTTTCCTATCTATTATAGCCAACCTTGGCCTAACTTAAAGGGTTTAAATTAAAATATGCGTTCTTTTGTTTAATGTCATCCAAATATACTATACAATTTCTATTTTTTTTTTAATAATGTCCCGGGATGCTCACGTATTTTGGTGTTTGTTTAGATCAACATTTTCCCCTTAATTAAGGTTGGCTATTACGTGGTATTGAGTAATGACTCTAAGCATATGGTTTACAAAAACCATGTCATATATTTATATGATAATTACCTATGTGATATCTTGATAATAAAATATATAACTAATTTGATGCATTGCTGAAGTAATATATTACAAATGTTGTATATATATGTATATATGTACTATTACCTCAGATCTCGGTATCTTCTGCAGGAAGTCATCGTAGTACTTTAGGCCTATCCTGTAATCATAATTATAATTAGCTCATTATCTTCACAATACATAATTGCCCTGTCTGTAGAATATACTGTGATGAAGGGGAAGTTCTATCAGGAGCACTGAGATATGAGCCAAGATAAACTAGCCAAATGTGCTTTATAATATTACAAATTATCCCAATATTTGTGCATGTACGCAAATCAGGCAGATGCATTGCTTCTGTGTAGGTGATCGTGAACACATAGAAATATGTACTTGTCGTTAAAAGAAACCTCATCTATATTAAGAATGAAACTATAGGTGTGTATGATAGTATAAATGTATGAACATATGTCTTGCGTTTTTGTTTTTAAACAAGATTTTGCTTATGTTCTGCTTACATTGGTGTTTGTGATTTTAGAGTGACAGTACAAGCGTATCATTTGGTACAAGTGTAAGTAGTAGTATGATTAGGAATGAAATTATAATCGCATATATTTGTATGGGTAGAAACGTTGATGCCTGTATGATATGTGGATAAGGCTTCATATTGGTTGCGTACTTTCACTTGCATCACCAAATAAAAAATTAAAGGGGTAGCATTGGCTCTCCAGATCACATACAGTTCACTAATGGCAGGCCAAACATCACAGATGAACTCCAAAATCTTATTGATTAAATAGAAACATGTGAAGCATTATGCACACACCACTATAGAGAAGCAGTCAAAATGACATGATCACAAAAGGAACAAGAAATATCCTTACTGTTGTGAATAAGAAAGCCGTACTTTAGTACGAACATCGTCAAGTGTTCTGTACCCTGCTTGATAAAATTTCTGTGCGGTCCTGGTATAAATAATATATTACAACACAAACTTACGATATAGTAAGATAGAAATATGCCACTTCATATTGTGGCATGAGTATTTCATTTTTTGCTATGGACGGTGCTATTGTAGTATTCTCGTAGGACATATATGCTAAAATATAGTGTTTGTTATCACTTTTTTCAGAGGTCTGGAATATCCTATTGTATAATCTTCAATACAAACAAAAATGAAAGGTTATTTACAGTAACTCATCTTTAAATAAATAGGTTCTTAATTTTATTGGTTGGGCATGTATAAATGAAAAGAATATAGGAAACACGTATATATATGCATTGAGAAGGAAAATGTTAATCAAAGCTATGTCTTATGTCTATATAGACAGAGCAGTAGATAGAAAATATGCATAATGCATATTGCTATACATTTCCTTATTCATATCAACCTACAAAGCAGTGCTGTCTTGGTATTTCTTAACACGTATTTTCTTTATTTAACTATCATTACCAAAGATCACCTCCCCATTACTTTCTGGTTCTTTTCCCTATTCATCTTATCTGTTACTTAGTTCATAGTTAAATAACTGATAATAGAAAGTGTGGTAGCCTATTCGATAGTATATGAATATATGTAGGTGTAGCCCCGCGCTTCCAACCAGGCAATGTTTTTCTATTTAATTATCTCTCTACCTCTCATATCCTGATCATAAATACTTACTCTAGCCGTGCATGTGCCCACTCCCCATATATTTGCAAACATGTTGATAATCTCTGTCTCTTTAGGAATATACTTTGTTTTCTGCACGTAAAAACATATGAGATAAAGTAGCAGTAATTGGGTAATGTGCTAAAAGAAATGAATGATAGATACATCAACACTTAGTGCATTACAACTAATAACTCATGGTAACATATCACCAGTCGATATATATTTCTAAAGCATAGCAATACAATGAGGGGTGTATCTTTTAAATCAGATAGTTAGGAGCAAGTATTAAAGTATGAAAGGCTTTACTCCACAATCATCACGGCCCATTCATTCCGGTAATATATATATAAAGGGTGATATATTAAAGGTATTCAAATGCATAGTCACTGTCAAAACAAAGATATAAAAGTCATCACCGCCATTTCTCCGGTGCGTATAATCTCCCAAATATGCTCTGCGAGTCGATTTCCCTGCAGAATCCATAGGGCTGTAAATATCACAAACAAGTAAATTGTGACATAATTAGCTATATACATATTGCACAAATTACATCCAAACTTCATTACAAAATAGATTTACAGCACTTTGTAGTGTGCACATTTATTAATGAAAACGATTTACTATGTGGTCTAGAAAACAAGACAAACTATAATTAATAAATTAAACAGCAGCGGTCTGCTGGTATCAGATTTGAGAGGAGAGAGGTTGGTATGTGTACAACTTATTTTCATATTTACACTTTCATGCGCCTCTTGTTCTAATTCTCTTGCAATCTCCATCTCGCTTTCAACCGTACCCTCTTCTCTTAGTTTTGTTTTCATTATGTCTCTCATACTCCTTTTCTACAGTTTTCTCATTGTCCATCTCTCTCTCTTCCATGCACCACTTCTACCTTATTCACTCTTTTTCATTTTCGTCTATATTCAACAATATTATATGCATATACTCATACACTCTCCACTATATATCCTTCTTATAAGCCTTGCTAATTTCACGCAATGCAATTGTCCATTACAATAAACTCTTAGACCTAAGTATCAACATCTATATATTACGTATAGCCTTGAACTAAAGACAAGAACAGAGGTGATATTATATTGAGATAGGTAATATGCGTAAAGAAACTAGCGTTATTGAGGAGGTAACATGGTGATGTGCGTGGTGATGATCTATCCAAATATTTTTTCCCAGAGTGGTTCTCAGATATGCCCATACAAGGCAAGAGTACGTCACTAAGAGAGAAAGAGAGATTAAGTAAGAGATAAATCAAGAGCATGAGTATATATATATATATATATTAAACAATCTAAATGAAAGACAAGATGCAGAAAGATAAATACAACACATACCACATTTGGCAACGCCTTTGCAGCCTCCAGGGACTCTATCCTCACAGGGGCACGTTTGAGAGAGCTAATTGCTTTCTTATAACCTATCACGTGAAATACATCTCCCTCCGCCTCATATCCTGGACATGGTATTAGATTGTAATTGGATACAACCGCATCAGAAGTGTAATGATACAAGGAGGCTCATATGGGCATAGATATACAGGTATATGTATGGGTAGAGTGTAAACTATAGCAAACCTCATCAGCATTGTCTCGCCCATATATATTAATAAACCAGTACAATACCTCAAAACACAAAACATGCCCTAACTCATATCTTCCTTCTACAATGCTATCTACATATGGGAGCACACTTGTGCACATCTCTATGTTCACTGTCTACATGCACACATGTTTAAATAGGCCATATGCTAGCAATATGCCTCTTTCCTTGATATCCCATACTATTTATGCTTTGTTGCATTATTCATGTCCGGATCACCATCATTTACTCGCTTTTTTCTCTTTCTCACTCTCTTTCTCTATATACTACCTCTTCCCATGCATTATTTATCACCCATCTTTCTAAACATATATCAACCCAATCACAGATGTTTTCTTGTACATACTACGTAGCATTTTTTCCAGTTGCTCAATAATGTCCTGATTGTAACTGACGGCATCCACAGGATAAGGGCGAGCACATGTCTACACACCAATATGCAATAGTAATGATGTAAGAAAGATATTTCGTCTAGATAAACTCACGCATATGTACATTCTATTGGCTACAACTAAATGTTCATGAAATGATTGATCCCAATAAGGGATCAGAATGCAAATCATAATTAGAGAAACTATATAAACAAAGAACAATGAATGAAAGATCTACATGAATATTAGAATGGGAAATGATTGATATAGATGCGTATTAGCACACACTTACGGGTTTGCATAAATATAACCATATTAATATACATGTACAAAAGCTTTCAGACTAACAGGTATATATATATATGCATAGTTGAATATCTAGAGAAACATAAATAAAAATCCCACTGGTATTTAAACAGAAAAAAAATTTGACTGGTTGTCATATAGGCCAACGACAGACAAGCAAGCCAACATATAAGTAGACAGAAAGGTACTCAGATAAGACAATAAATGACTCACCCACTTGACTTGCATTATATTGCTAGACTGGGACGACACCTTATTCAAATCCACTCCCATACTAGCTGGAATCAAGTCGTCCTGATCCTCTTCCTCTCCCTCGGTGCAGGTGTTACCAATCATATCATCTGTGAACATTGCTTTACGTCCGGGCTGGTCTGTAAAAAAAATAATTATGTTGATTACTCTAGCTTGACATAGCTAACCTTAAATATCAAAGCCAATGGTGTTCTATAAAACTATCTTGCTAATCTAGAGATAAGTAGAAAAATACATATTAAAATTATGAAAATATGAATTTGACCAAAGTATAAAACAGTAGACAATCAGAAACCAAAAAATATATAAAAAGTAGAAAACTAAAGTACTGCCACTCAAAGACCAGATACTATGGTAGAAAAAAAGTAAACAAAATAGAGTTTGAGTATTAACATCTATTACCTAACGCATTGTTGTAGAAATGGAAAATATTAGACCTGTTAAGGTTTGTCATAGGCACTTACCACCTGGTAGGAGTGGCGAAATGAAAGCTGCTTGAGTAGAATTTACAGTATCCATTGGTTCTTGGGGGGGTTTAGAGTAGTGTTCCTTCATTGGCATGGGCAGGGTAAGTATGGGAGAGGTATCAATAGACACAAGGTATTCGTCTTGGGGGACCTGGGTTCTAACTGTGAGGCACTGGAGTAGAGATGTAAAATGTGTGTATGTGTAGTGGGATAGTTGGAGATTAATCTACATTATCTTATGTTGATCTATGTCTAAAAGGGTGTAGGTGTTGTTTTATATAGGTTTATATAAGTGCTTTCATTTTCTTTCTTTTGTTCTAGCATGTATGCACGTTTAGGTGATGATAATGATGCTGGAGATGTAGTTATTGGAATCATCCTGCCAATCAGATTAATGAGCCAATTATTCAGCAGCAATAGTGACGAATGACTAGGTCAATAAAACCGTAGGCACGTATTACCGTAGCAGCAACTATGATCAGACTATAAAACAATAACATTAGTTATAAAGACCATACCTGAGAGAACCATTCTGCAGATAGTACTACTAGGCCTGGGGGAAGGGTAGTAGAACCAAGTATCTATAAAACCAAACTTGTTTTAGGGCTTTGTAATAGCATTCAAAGCAAATAATGAAAAAAATCAAGTCTCACTTATATTAATCTAAGGTATAATAGAAGAGTAAAATAAAATGATAACGTTTGAATGGTTTGAAAGGCTGGTTTAAGACTCCAGGCTTAAAAAAATTAGAAGGCTAGGAAGAGAGACAGAGAAATAGTCATAATGCATCACTGACTTGTATGAATGTCAAAGTGTAGGGAAATAAAGACAAACATATTCATGTAGAGGGTAAACAGAACACTACGTACAGAAGAGAGGGAAAATAGTATCCAAATGAGGCACTAGGACCAGAGGAAAGTAAAAATAATTTATAAACAAATGCCAAAGATAAGAAAAAGGTATGAGAAAGAATCGAAATAAAGCAGGTACTAAATGCTGATAGTAGTAAATAGACTACCCGAGGTACGTTTAAAACTGGGAGCTGTTTAACAATTAAAACCTGCCTACTATTTATTTATAGTCTGTTTAAGTTTTAAACATATATTTGTAATCTTTTAAGGGGTGACTACTTCCATTGCCCATTCCTTCCACCAATAAACATAATGTCAAACAACTCTGCCTTTCCTCATATATTATAAAATAAAAGCAATTACGGAACAAATATTAATAATACTCTGCTTAATAGTGTTTATTAGCTGCTATAGTCAGTCTTAAGTAATATAGAATCAGCCTATGGTATAGTAAGAAGGCCATGAAGGATAGAGGAAGTATATACACGATGATGCACTAGAACATACTCCTATGTAACCAAATGGTGTACGAAATTCAAGTCTACCTACATATAACCACACACTGTTTTGCTAACCTCTGCTCTGGCCCCTTCCTCCCCTCACTACATTCATTTTCATAACACTACATATTTACCAACCCAAAATCCCCTCCTATACTGTCACACATTATATTTTTCTTCTACTATAAAGCGTCTAATGAGTGGCCATTACCTTGACAAGGGGCACACCTTCCAAGGAGGTTAGTATATGGGTGACGTCATGTAGGTCTACGGGTGGACTTTTCCCACCTCGCGTGATTCCGTGCATCTAAAATCATCCCCGGTAAGTCGTACATTTAAATAAGCCAAATAGCATAAGAATCCGTTATAGATATCAAAATGGCATAGACATTATTCCATGCCCTATCATACAATCTCACACAGAAATCGCATGATTATCTGCCCAAGAAAAAACTACAGCCGGTTAAGTGCCAATAACACAAGTACCATTGTCTAAGCTCTAGATAGAAAGCCATATATCTATACTATCACGTCCTATACCAGCACACCATCCCCCCTGGTGCGATTGTTAAAAGAAAAATATGCCTATTTGGATAGCTATTGTCCACAGGGAAGGGAAAAATGAGAGACTGATAACCATTTGTAAGTTCAATGTTTACAACAAAACACTACTTATAACAAATTATTTCCTAATAAATACAGAAACAAATATATTTCTTATAAATTCACACAAGCTAATGATTACATTATATTCGTACACTTATGTCACATTCACAACTAGAGCACCACTTAGGTATACATTTATGTATGCGCATCTCCATATTACAGTTTGCATCCTTATTAACATTGATTTTCTTTGTCTACGGTAACAATAAAGCTACATAGCAGAAAATAAAGTGCACACAGGCAAATACCAGCATGTCGTGTCAAAAGAACATAAATACGCCCTCACCAAAAAAACCTACCAAAGGAGAGAAGAATAAAAGCAACCTTAAACTCATCTCTCTATCTAGCCTTCTCACTCTCTATCGTTCACTCCCTCAATTACACACTACAAATTAACTTTAACACAAACCTCACCTTCACTACTGCCCCTTCCTGTTGTAGTCTCTCCCTAAATATCCTGCACCTGGTCCTACCCAGGCTAGCCTCTATAATAAGCACTTTCATTCCATCAAACAGATCCCTTTTCTTAACAGACTCCGCAAGCGGCATCTTCGCTTTCATCTCAACCCTTCGTCGCTTCATCCCTTGGGCATGTTTAATGTTATCAGTTAATGGACGCTTTGAAGAGTATACTTGATCGTGCTTGTGCCTTGGTTTTTCACTTTCAATATACAAATTCTGAGATACAGATGTATTTATTGGTTCAATGTTAATACTTTCCTCTTCTTCTTCCTTGTTAACCACATGGGAGTCAATTGGGGTGGCCTCTTTGCAACGTAGTTCAACGTTTATTTCCTTGAGGGTGCTGGAGCAGGAGCTTCGAAAATCAAATCCTTGTGACCCCATGCTGTCAATTTAAATCCTCTTATTTTTTAATATGTGTATTTCTACTATAAAACTATTTCAGCTTGGCAAACATCAGAAGATTATCGTTGGAAGGAAGACAGGCAAGGGTGGAGTTTGTTAGAGGAAAGATAAACACGTTTAGGTTGGGGTATAAACCCCGCTATATCAAAATATTACCCGTTCCTCCCAAACGTAGCTAAAATAATTTTAATATTAAAAGTGATCAATAATAAAATATGAGTATGTTGGTCATTTGCATGAGTGAAACTTTACGTGAATTTATATTATTGTTATGTTTGAATGGATTTGTATTTTAGTGTGTTTTTCAATTTTGGATGCCATTTTTTAGTGAACTAGCCGCTTCGTAAATGTTGCACAACCCTAAGCCTAAAATATCAGTCTATTATGGCTATATTAGTTGACTTATTATTGGCTGCTATATAACGCAACCAGCGTAATTATTAGTCACGTACAAGCTATTGGTTAGTAAAGTGTGATATTTCACAAAGAAAGGTACTCTTTCAGCTCAATATCCCACTGTTTTATTTTTAGTTGCATTAAATCAGCTGAAACTGTAGCTAGTCACTATTGAAAAGCTGGAGAGGCATAAGTAGTCACACATGGACAGAAAATAACATATTGAAATGTTTATAGCCCAAGGTCTTAAATATTGGGGGAATATTGTTAAAACATACGAGTCTTACTTGTAGTCCTTTTATTGTGACTTTGTAGAATTTTATATATAGTGGTTATTTCCTATATTAGCCATTAGCATTCTTGATGCATCCAATATACACGAAACTTCCATAATATATACCCCTTGCAATCTTTGTATTGCACTCATTAATACTCCGGAAACAGTATCAAATCAAATCAAATAGTTTTGTATTATCAATACATCAGTTTAAAAAATTTGTGCATTTATTATTAAAAGCAGAAATAACTATAAAAATTTTGATGAATAAATTAAAACTCCTGGAAGTGAGATAGGACATCCCAGATATTCTTTTGAGAAGTATCTATCACATCAGCAAGCATTATATAAATTATTTTTGACATCACATAATGTGGAGTGCCACATTATATACCACAATTTGGCAAATAAATTCTTAGACAGCATAGAAGAGTATACTAATTATAAAGCCATTGCCTACTTATTTTTCGTATTAAAGCAAATGCCTCGCATGACAGCTGCTTGAGCTAACATGACGTTAGTGTGGTAGTAGGAGGTTATGTTTGCCCTAGTTAATTGAGATATCGAGGGAAGTCAACCAATTGTTTTCTGGATACCTTCATAGGCTAAAATGAGCACTAATATTCAAGCAAAAATCAGATCAGCAGTGGTCTCTTCTGACATACGCGAATAGGTAAACAACCTTGTCATTGATTTATATATAGTAACCTATGAAAACTATGTGTTTTTCTTTTAATTATTATGTAGCACTTGTCTTCCAGGATAGCAATTATCATATTATCATGAAAAGACAAATCTAAACACATCAAAACCAATTGGAGTATCATAATGATTTAACCGAGTTCATCGATGTTAAGTATGCCAATATTAATAGAATCAAGGCTTTCCAAATCACAGTCAACACGAAGTTTTTGGAAAAGTGAAGCGATACAACTATAATTATGGATCACCTCCATATTATAAGGTTATCAATATACAAAACGTTTTAAAAACACTTTTAGTGCGTTACTGCATTTTACAAAACGGCATTGATAGCGTGTTCAAAATCTGGAAAATATTCCCAAGAGCTCAATTCTTTGCATGACCTTTTAAGTGAGGCTTAAGCAAAAGCGACACCTTTTAAGTTAGTTCACTTATATCTGCAATGTATTTGTTCATTTTGGCCAGTACATATCTGTACCCTCAATTTGCTGTGAAGTGTTATAATCAGTAATGGTTTCCACGATAAGTCATATCTGAATATTATTTCACAATATTATTACCTCTTCGTGCTATTCTCAGAACCCAATCCTCGACATTTGCGGGTTGTCGGATTTCCAGATTGTCCACTTGGACTCCTTTACAAATTCTGTGTATTTATCCCACCACTTTCTTGGTTGAATTTAATAAACCAATGGACAGGGATTAATAATCCGTTATTATTTATCCTTTATGAAGAGAGGTGTTTAAAACGGAAAAGCCACCAAACCGAGCATTCTTTGGTTTAAAACCGTTGTTGACAAATGGTGAGAACCAGTTGCCTGGAATATATGGCTTGAAAACGCTATGCTCAGATTGATCATATAGATCTCTCTCACTATTGTACAGATTCTTTGTTTTGGTTGGTGCTGAGCCATCATAGTAACTGAGTAACTGAGCCGGTGAAACTGGCCTGGGCCGAATTATCGAGCAAGTTTTCTCCTCAGATGTAAGCCAATGGCCGTAGGCTCACAGAAATTGAAGAATGTATTTAAGTTGAGTTGTGGGTTGATTGCTTGTTGGAAAATATTTATTTACCAAAAAGAAATTGACAAAAGTATATATATATATATATATTTAAAATAATCGGCATACACTATTCCTTTGGTATTGACAATAATACTTTGCGTCTCTGAACCATGCTTGTTGGTCAAATTTTGACTCCGATTGAATACTTCAATTACTATATATAGGAATTAAACCAGTTTCGTTTACGCCGGGCCAGTACACTTCTAACGAGGGAATAATTCGCCCTTTACACGTGTCGAAATGCACCATATTATGACTGTTATATTGGTGACTATATGAGAATGCAAACATACCAAACGGGGCTGCATGTTTTATGCGATTATGCTTTAATCAAGGGATATAATCACAACTATCACCTAATTGGGAAAATCTCTCTACAGCCGGTGGGTATTAATTATTAATCCTGGGAGTTGTGTAATTTGCAATTAAAATATATGCTTCATATTAAAGTCATAAACGATAGTGCATTCAAGAAGCTACTTATAAATTTCATTTTCCAGAGTTAAAAAATATCAAGCAAACAAGTCAAATTAGAATAATAAACATCTACTGATGAATCCTTTTTAAATATTTTATCCGGGCTATAGGTACAGCCATTATGCATTTGAGATATGGCATTATGGCTCAAAAATCCAAAGAGTTTCAAAAGCAATTTATGTTTTCATTGTACAAAATATTTTAGATTTCAAATCAGTTCAATGCCAATCTCACTATCTCCACTCTGGTATCTCCTATGCATAGGGCAAAGGCCATTTCTATTCTGTATGAAAAGAGATAGTAATTGCATACGCGAATATGAATACTTATGAGCCACTTTTTACAAATACAATTCATTGGCGCAGAACATTGTAAAACTAAAAGATAATGGATGCTTAGATTTTATAATAATATCTTTTTTTTTGCAATTATAATTAATACATGCTCTATTCTCGAGATATATATAGCGTTATGTATACTTATATATATATAGTCTTATATATATATATTATTATATTATATTATATTATATTATATTATATTCTATTCTATTATATTCTATCGTATTCTATTCTATTATATTCTATTATGTTACTTTATACAGCTCGCTCCTCAAGTATTTCCTTGTCGAAGTTGCTAGTATCCACTTAATCAAAAGTTAGGTAGAGGAATCTACGGGGATTGTAATTTAAACCGTGGTTTCTTATTCGCAATCAGTTGGTCATCCGAATATTAAAACCCCTACCCGTACCCACTAGTCTATAGCCACCATCATCCAATGAACCTGCCTTTACTTTTACGATTTCAGCAGATGCAACAAATAAATTCACCAGAAAATCTCGGTGCGTCAACTTATCTCTAAACCTGAAAAGACTTGCAAACCAATCCGTTCTATCACAATAGTACTAGAACGTGAGAATATGAGGATATAAGAGACAGTTAAACCACACTGGATACTTCAGAAGTTCATTGGTTTTTACTACATAAGAAACCTATCAGAATTGAAAAGATTGAAAAGATTCGACTGCTTTTATCCATTTAGAATCGACTTTTTCAGAAGCCTGGGATACAAAAACAAGTTCTTTAGATGAGAGCAACATACCAGTTAAATGTATAAACATAGTACATTCAGCAATTTCTTAAAGAAAATTTGGTGAAAAAGAAGCAGCAGCAACCGGAAGCAGTTCAATAAATACAAGTTGCTTAAAATCAAACATATATATAAAATATGGCGTGCCTATTTTATTTATTTATTTCGTTATAGTTATCCTGAATGTGCATAATCGAATCTATCAAGTGGCTAAGTGATTAAGAGTTCTAAATGTAATCAATCTTGGTTACTCATTTTTTTCTCACGAAAAACTTTGTCCCGTATATTTATATTTTATTTATTTATTACAAAGTACATTGTAAATGTATCTCTGATGACTGGGGCTGTAAGGTTTTTTTCGATAAAACGAAATTTGTAATGAAGTTATGATAAGAATCATTAAGCACAAATTAAACGGTTATGAAAACATAGCCGATGCGAAAATTCAACAAATTGCTATGATAACACGATAGATTACAAATGAAAAATATGATGTGCTTAGAACCAATCTATATTCAATAGGTTGGTGGGGAGCTGACTAGTGATCAATGATTGGTCTTAATCTCAAAAACCACATGTCCAAATCAATGGTATATTGCGCAATACCATTGGATCTTTTGGGAGCATTATTACACCTAATTAGGAAGCTTACCCAATGCAGGTGTAAGATGTAATCAACGATTAGCTGAGGTCAATCGGAATTATGAGTTTAAAATTTAATTTTAATAGACGGATAGTTCAACTAGGACCGGAGGGGTTTGTTTGTGTTGCTTAGTTCTTCCAATCACTTGAAGAAACAGTTGAAATAATATTATACTAATAAATAATGAAAATGGTTATTTATAATTTATTTTCTACTTTATTTTATAAAATTAATTATCAGCTCCTTATGTTTAAAATATTATACTGGTTTAAAACATTCTCAAATGCTGCGGTTGTAGACCAACTATAGGTACGCACATGGATGTTGACTCGAGGGGCATGCTCACGATTTTAGCGGGTTATGATTCGTGCTACGTCTTGAATTGCATAACTAACAGTTTTATTAGAGCATCCATATTCTAACGAATAGTCGTCTTTTGAGCCCAACCGGCACCATTTGTTATTTGTTGTCTTTGGTGGAGATAGATGCATGATCCAGAGATATTTATAAGTTTAACTATCTAATGACGTATATTACTGGCTGGTTGTGTGATTTAGCTTTTTATAGCATGATTTGACTAATCGAAGTCTAGTATAACGTTCATTCTATAGTAGTACTTATGTTATATGTATCCAATAGGAAAATCAGAAACTCACAAAACCGGTATCTTTTAATTATGCCGATAAGTAACAGAATAATACTGGGTTCTTTTTTTCCAACACTTAAATTTAAAGGCAAATAAAAAAGAACTATTAATAATTATATTTATGTAAGAGCTTATAGGCGTTCATTTTAATCATAGTGAGTCACAGAAAACATCGTGGCTCAGTCAAGAGCCCGAGAGCCATTAAATATTATAATTGAATATTATGATTGGCTACAAAGGGTTTATACTCACGTTATCATTATACCGCTCGTCCTGTGGAACAAGTGCATTGATATTAGTGGTAGCAATGGCAGGATATATGAGGAGGCTGGCACTGATGGAATAGTAATTGACGCTTAGCTTTTAAGGTTGTTGTTGGTTTTTGTGTTTTTTTTGTCTTTAAGTTTTATTACTATTAATTATCATGGGGCGAACGTTGTTTCAGTGTCTAGTGCCAGGATGCGACAGCACGCCCAGTAAGAAACACAACGTAGAGAGGCATGTATGGCTTCAACATGTACGGAAGTGGATGAACTGTCGCACCCAAGAATACCAAGTATCTTTGCACAAGCGCTATGTGGAATCATATGTGGGACGAAATCATCACAGCTGTTCCAGCAATGGAGATCTTCCCACACCTCCTCTCACACCCGATTGTGTGTCTGAATGTGGTGAAAATCAGAGTTTGAACAGCAATGTTGCTACAATTAAACTTGGGTCTCCCAACACTACAGTCATAACACCCATGGTGCCAAAGTTTCCGGTAACTCCCGTGTTTGACACCTACCTCGTTGACCTTGCGGCTAATGCAGATGCTGTTAATGCCAATAAGCACGATCCAAGAGACTTTACAGAGGATGTCACAGCTGCACAGCAGCTTACACTTCTTTCTCAGCCACAGCCGCGCGCCCCACCTACAGATTGGTCTGCCGTAGCGGCTTCTTACAATCAGTTTTACCCTGGTTTTCAGCCCCAACGCATTGTTCCTCACCCCCATATGGACATGGCACAAGTGCAACCACGCTCCGGGCTTGATGAGTTAGCTTTTGCTGCTTGTGAAATTTCGCGGGTTGCAGCTATGGTTGGTGTAGGTCCTGACTCCTTGTCTCTTGACCGCAAACATTGGCGACCTTGGTAAAGCGTCTTATATAATATGAATTAGTAGGCTACCCATTGCTATCAAACCTCCTCTGTGATGAGGTTGCTTTTGTGCATATTTAAATTTGCACTTGCTTGTACGATTTGTGTGAAGGTGTTAATCTAGTAAGGAATGGCATGAACGCTGGCCGTTAGCAGTTGTTCCTTAAATTTCATCTGAATGTAGTAGTGAGTTTTTACACAGTACCCGAATAAACATGGCATGTTGCCATACATGAGAGTATATCTGCAGCTTTAATGTGCCCCTCCAAAAGTCGATTGTTGTGGCCTCATTGTTAAAAACATATTTTTTATTGTTAGTCAGCTGCCTGATGAGAATATATTGTATTTAAATCCGTTTTGTAGATGTAGGTACACGTTTTTCTGTTGGCTCAGGCTTTTATTTAGGAAGTGCGTTTCTTTTGATCTTGATTGCCCAAACCATACCCTTCAAGTATATGTATACGTTAGTTATATTTTACTAATTGTTAACCTTCAGCTAGTGTAATTTATTATTATTACGACTGCAATACTAATTTAATTTTTCTATATATATGGTGCCATACATATTCAACGATACCCAACTTGGCTGCTTCTGTCCTACTGTGTTATATTGCTTCAAAACACATTATTGTACTGTTATATTCACTTAGTCACTTTGTTTCCCCTTAATTAATCTCTAAGGATTATTATAACCCCTGTAAAACAGTTCTCCTTCACATCGTATTTTAGTAGCTTTTCATCGAGTTCTGCAACATGAAGCTTTCTTGCAGTTTTTTCTCTAGTAATACACTCGCCTTTGAACCAATTTGATCTCTCTTTTTTATGCATATTTCCAAATCCATTCAAGCTTTTCCTTTCTCCAACATACGATTCATACGCACAATTAACTGCATAGATAGTATTGACCTGTTAGAATAAAGTAGCACCCTTATAATGGCTGGAGGTGAGTAACATTATATGATGTATGATGTATATAGCCTACACACACGTTGAGCCAGCATGGTCAAAAGGAAGCAAAAAGTATAATTTATAGATGGGGTATTAGACTAAAGTTACTTTTGCCAAATACAGTTACATATACAATATACGTAAAATTATCTACAGATAAACATAAATTATCCTAGCTTACTAATTATTCTATATACAATACATTATATCATATGAATATAAAGATCTCTGTCTATAACAGGACCAATCCATATTATTCTGCAGCAAAATAATATAAAGATCTTTGATTTCTTAGGTCGATCCTCTGCTTACAATCGCCATTGCTCTACAGGCTAGATAAGATAATAACTGTAACACAGACTGACATCGTCAATCTTAGCAAGAATATAGTGTTCATTAACATTATTTGTAGTGTTATAATATATCTTTATTTTTCTGATTTGTGCCAGCGGAAATCTCCTCCCTCGCCTTCAATTTTACCCATGTCCTGCCTGCTAAATCTAAGTACACGTGCAGCACATTAAAATAATTATAGTCAAAGTATATTAATTTTATGTTGTTAATTTCTGATACCTCACACTATAAGGTGCAGGTATAAAGCTCACTATGCTACAGAGTCAACACGTAGTTCTGCAGTGAGACCGAATAAAGATTCTTTGTGCTTTACTTAGATTCTCGACTAGAAATGGGTAGCTGCCATCCAATCTTGATGAGGTAGTCATTAGAACGCAAGCTAACATCGGGATTAAAACTAAACACCTACACCAAAAGGAAATTTTGTAACACTATTCTAGGTAGCTCTGTATAGTAACTGATAGCAATTTGTTTCGAAAGTAAGACTGCGTACATATGGCAGAGTATGGGGGTATTCCATCCTTTCCCCTTTTCTCTATATTCTTCAAGGCTTCAGCAATTATGCACTATCAACAAATTTTAATAAAAAAATGCAATGGACATTGGAAAATATATACTAAATCATTGTATTTGTTTTCTATTCGTTTCACACTATATATTTTCAATTGCATTGTAATTAGCCTCCTTGCGCAAGGTATTCTACTAGGAAATGTTTCCTAACCCTTGTACTACCAAGATAAAGTAAATACAGTCTCGAAATCAAAATAAGTATAAATGCCAGCTTGTGCTGTAGTTATTACCTCATCTAACTTGGACGGTCGCCAACGATTGCGAACAGGGAATACGTAAAAACAAAAATTAAAACTTTTTTAGTCTCACTGCGGAAATCCGTGCCCCAATCCTGTTGCGGTTAGAGACCCTTATATTCAAGAGAGATAGTATACCGTATATATTTAGTATCTAACAGCCTGGTGCTAAGTGATTTTGACTAAATATTTATACCTAGGTGTGTCTAGCTATAATTGACAGAGAACAATAAGTATGCCTCTATGACATGACTGAGCTTATTATTAGATTATAGAGAGTGTGAGCCAAATCAGAATGCTGTTGTATACACATCATAACTATATCATATTTTCAATCTTGCAACCACAAATCAATAATAGTGAAGAGGCACTTAAGGCTTCGTTAAAATTTCCTATATATATAGGAACACAGATTCCCATTGTTACACGAGAAATTAACTTCTACAACAAAACAAATTAAGGCTGTGCTAAAAGTAAGATATATAAATGACTTTTTAAATAAATGCATGCTGCCAAGTTAAGGCGTATTATTATACGGCCTAACTTGACAGACAGCGTATTACAACACTTTGACGCCGGAGTATTTTTTCAGTGTTAAATCTTCTCTTTTATTAACCCCAGTCAGGCCGATCAGTTAAAAAAAAAGCAATAGAAAAATACCCCAGTTTAATAGTTATTTACACCTCCAAGCCGCAAATCCGTGTTACCTATGTATTGATGCCAGCCTGTGTTATAGTTATTGTCTTCTCCATCTTGAACGGCAGCCAACAGTTTCAAGCAACAAATCAAAATAAGCCATCAAGGTCTTTATTTAGTCTCACTGCAAAATCGCATGCATTGGCATGATAATAGACAATGACCCATATACTAACAAGATCTAGTATATTATCTATAAGCAGTCCTCCTAATATTCAAGTTTATTAAATATGACTGGGAACTATGAACATATATATGCCAATTATATTGAGTTAGATCGGCTTATTGCTCATACCATGAGGTGCATGTCTCATTAAAAAAGTATGAGTAATCAAATTTCCATCAAGCACAATCCATTTCAGAAGAGTTGTTAATAGTTAACTGACTGGTAGAGCCATCGGTATGGTTCCTTGTTGACATCAGTACTTTTTGTTATTTGTTTCCCTTTTGCCTATCATTTGCAAATCAAAACACCTTAGTCAATTGACTGTTATTGTTGCACCAAGAGTATATAACAAACTACTATTATGCAATGTTACTTTTAAATTAGAATATTACTTGGAAGTAATGAAAATGGTAATATATTAAGGTGCTTGTTAATTTACATAAAGCTGTTAAACTCATTGTAATTAAGAAACCAGTTCCCCATACAACCACACTGCCAGCTACCTTGAGACCGAGCACCAAGTCTAAGCCCATACTAGTTAATACCTGGTTGATAACAGATAACATTGAAAGGTTGTAACGTACATATGTCTCTCTCTTAAAAGGCTGGTAGCCCACAATATTATAGCAAGGTTTGAGGGACATGGGATTTTTTTAAATAGGTGAGATTTATAATGACATGTGACAAGTGCACTTAGCGCAATGTTTTTTCTATCAGCATTAATGTTATATATTACCGTTATAAACAGCCTATGCT
>NAOQ01000001.1:289140-336224 GCA_002751075.1 Ichthyophonus hoferi
ACCATAACATAACATAACATAACATAACATGACATAACATAACATAACATAACATAACATAACATAACATAACATAACATAACATAACATAGCCTGAAAACGTCCTGCTAGATCATTACGGACCAGAGGGTAGTGGAAAGTTCACCGTTAAGATCACTGATTTTGGATTGGCTAAGATTGTGAGTGAAGCCTCGTTTATGAATACCATGTGTGGAACCCTGAATTATGTTGGTAGGTTGATCACCTCTATTACTATTTTTATTATATGTGATTCATAATACGATTTGCTGTTCTATATTTATAATACAAATATTATATACTATACTATCTATTCTTATTCTTATGTAGGTCAATAGTAATATCATATGCTCTACCTCGGATTATTCCTATTTTCAGGTTTATTTGATTCTTGAAATCCATTATACTTACCATATGCTATAAACGTAATTGTGTATTTGTGTGCTTTTATATCTATGTCTCTATTTGCATGATAAAAGTTAACATTAGGATATTATACAATATAATATTGCAAAACAGGTTAGTATAATATAATATACTATATGAAAATGTGCTGTACTCTACAAACCCATTTATTATGTTAGAATATAATATAATGTAATCAAGTAAACATATATGTGTAATGTGTAAGAATGCTTGATTGTATCTTTGGGGGCAATCAGTATGGGAAAGTAGATAAAGGTATTGACTGGCCTGATATAGAGTTACCTGTGAAAATCTGATTAGGTGGACGAGTATGAGGGTGTTCTTTATATATATGGTATGGTATGGTATGATAACACATACTCCTATAACAACCTTTGTATATTTTTTCTTGCCTTTTCTTTAGCTCCAGAGGTTATCAACAACCAACCATACAATAATATTGTGGACTGTTGGAGTCTGGGTGTGCTGTTGTACATATGGTATGTGTACGTATGTTATGGTGTGTGTATGTATGTTATGGTATGTGTATGTGATGGATTGTACACATTATATTCTATATTAGTAAGTTATCTTATCATATCTTATACATTATGCAATAATATATATATAAACGCAATCACAGTGACAGATTAACTGCAAAGCACAACTGTCATACTGATTGGCACATACACTTATACAATTATTATTATTTGCTGTAACACATACTTGTTATATATAGTGGGCATTTTTACGGGACCTCCCTCTCCCTCCCTATACTCATTCTCATCCAATTACCTTGATCCTCTCGTTACCCAAGCCTATTAGCAACTCCTGTACTATACATGAATGTGAAAGACAGGTAGAATATATACTGTAACCGAGGCATGGTATACATTTAATTATATAGGGATACATACAGAGGATGTGTACTGAGTGTATATTTATATTTATTACTTGTCGACCTACACCATATATATATATATATATATGTATTTTGTAGCCAAGTTTGAAGCCATGAGATGCCTACCACTTTTGGTCTATAACTACTAACACGGTTTACTGCAGTCTTGTGGGATATCCGCCTTTTTCGGTATGTATTATGTATTACTTCTACTATAGCTACAGCCACTTAGGTATTAATATTAAAAATTTAAAATGCTACAGGTTTAAAATATTCTAAGATTGAAGCGTTAAATTATGAAATGATTTAACATTAAAATATCAAAACACCTGAACATTGGATCATTCAGGCATTACAACACAAGCACTAACCTTACCTAACACTGATCTCTCCTTCATATCTTGAGGGATCCTTATCACTGATTATAAGATAGGTTTTGAGTAATTAATCTATACACATATATGGTATAGTGTCTCATGATAATTCACCAATCGTTACAAAAATTAAAAAAATTAAAACATGTTTTAAAAAAATTATGGTTTGTAGTTTATAATTAACTCAGTTGTCGGCTGTATAAATCCTGATTGGGGCGATGTTCTTATCACATATATTAACTAGGACCTATTGGTTAGAAAAGGTGTTAGTATCTTAATAGATTATTTAACTGTTTGCTAGATAACATAGAACAGACGTGCGCCACTGAATGAAATCCTTCTATAGGGTAGTTTTATTGATCTAACTTATTATACAAGGTGCCAACCAAGGATAGACTGTTTTTATTTTTTTCACAATATGCACATCTAAAACATCACCGGTATATCAATACATTACATACACATATACATACACATATATACAAACCAATGCCTTCATATGGATAGATCATTTGATATAAATATAAAATCAGGCAGGTCTACCACCGGTAAAGTTGATCAGTCCAACCTACTCTAAGGATTATGGGCTATTAAAATACACTACACCACACCACACTGCTCTATAACGCATCAGCAAGTTGTTTTATTGATTTACAGTAGTAATAGTATCTTTGTTTTATAATTTTATAATTTTATTAGACCAATGAGACCCCTGCCTGATGAATCTTAAATTACTAGGAACAAATCACTACGGCCGATATACGCGATCAGATCAAAGGTGGAATGGTTCAATTTCCCAAGAAATACTGGAGTGTTATCTCACATGATGGTTAGCTTTGTACACGTTTCTATCTTCTTGTTATTATTATATATAGTTTTTATAATAAGCGAATTATATACTATTTATTATCTGTTTTGTATTGAATGTATAGCCTTTTCGCATGATACGTTTTATTCTTCTTTTGTCCCGTACTTATTATTTGCCTTTGTTAATCTCCAGGTTGCCCAATGATAATACTGATCTATTACCTCTTTGGTACTATAATTTCCTAGATTAATAGCCACCAATTTCTACTTTACTGGTCTGAAAACCTATATTTGCATGCATTTAATGTGATAAAGTAAGCAGCTATAATAATCAACGTTACACAGTCTAAAGGAAATGAGAATATAATGAATGTGTAAATAAGAAGGGAATTAACATGCCTAGTCATTGGATAAGCATTAAAGAAAAGACTATATAAGGGTTACATCTGTTATAATAACTGGTCAAAAAGACAGCACGTAAAGCATATAGATACACACTTTCATTCAGAATAGGCTGAGGTATAGAAATTATGATCATAATCCTAGTAATTACAATTATAATTATAAATCCCAAATGATACGTGCAACCTTTGACTGTTATTGATAATGTTTCCACATCACGCGGCCCCATCCGGTTCCCCTCGCCCACTCCTTCCATCTCTTCATGGTGCTTATTATCACTGCTTCAGCTATTGACCTTGTAAAGAGATTACTGGTGGTGGACCCAGCCCAACGATGTACTATAGATGAGGCACTGGCACACCCCTGGATAACTGTAAGTGTTGCTTACCTCTTTACTTCATAAAAAGAATAACACACGTATACATACATATATATATAAGGGAAAAGTAGATCTAAAATAGGTATATAGTATAGTCTAACAATATTGTATCATAAAATATTATGGTGTAATCCAGCTTAGTATAGAATAGAGTATCGTAAAATGAAATAATACCATGCAGTACCATATAGTATAAGGCAATAATATACACTGCATGATAACCATATTAGGTTAATCAGCTTTCCTAGAGACACACTTATTAAGCTCCTCACCCAAAGACAAACATACACAAACACACCAACCTATACGCAAGTCAAGAGAAAGAATCAATCATGCTATGATACCCTACATACCTCACATGGGTGTTTTCAGAATATAAATTTATATATATCATATCCCATTGCATTGATTATGAAGATATTAATACTATTCTTGGTCTATGACATTCACCTTATATTTTTTTCTCCTTCTCTCTCTCTCTCTCTCTCCCACTGTCTCCCCTTATTTTTTGTTATTTTATAGGACGACCAGGCTATGATTAAAGAAGTAGACGCTATGGTGGACCACCTCAGAGCGACAAAGGGTATCGACAGACTAACCGCTAGGTTCACGTACGTGTAAGCTTGTTTACTTTCATATGTATATATATGCTTATATCATTGTTTTATACAAAATGATGTGTATGATAGTAGTGTGGAAGGATGATTCTGTACATACAAGTATGTATGGCTGCATGCCAATATCCAATTAGTGACCACATCACTAATTAAATAATTAAGCTCTACATAGATGAAGATACGCATTGCTAGAATATAGTTTGCTGTTATAATTGCTTCATTATGTAAGAAAATTGTGGAAGATATGAAAATATTTCGATTGGATGACCCAGAATGGTTGGTTTTAAGCTGTATGCTATGCAATGAGGAGTCAGTTTTAAATGCAATCATGCCATATTTATTGGTTAGAAATTACCACTTGCTGTTATACTGCGACATTAATTAGCTTGTTAGGAGTACGGACAGAATGGAGATTTACAGGCAGCTTATTGGGCATCTACCATACATAACATCTCTTTATTATTTATAATAACCCAACCAGAAACCACCCGATAATATTATATCCTATCATATCATATATATATATATTATATGCAATCTGCAGATCCGACACTTCTGTGACGTCGTATAAACGAATCGCATCCCCGACACATGCGAAAGAAACACCAAAAAAGAAGTTATCCCGGGTGGATATATCAAAAGACCAATGAGGGTGGAGATCTAGTCTTTGATCTTGGAGATTGGGGGTTTTCACAATTATTAGGGGGTCTGTAGTTGCGATAGCAGTTATATAGTTTTCTTTTTTTGTCACGGGAAATATTATTATTGGCTAGCAGGGTTATCTTTTCTTTGCCCATCTCGGGTTTCCTATGCTCGTATGTGTATACATACATACATACATATATATACACACCAACATATATAGCAATACTAGCATACTTTATACTGGCCTGTCTACTTATTTTCTTGTGCAGTTTATGGCTGCTACTAAGATGGCATAATGGTGGAGAATACATACATACATATCGAAATCATCTATTTTTCTGTGAGACGTTTAACATATCATATCTATATCTATATATCATCTTTGAATGGTATCGACACATTCCGACACTTCAATTAACCAAAGAAAACTGATGAAAGATTCACGGAATGCACAGTAGAGGATGGAGGACTGAAAAGGCGTCATATAGTATTATAAATAAATATAGTATATCCAATATATCGGATTGGCTCTATATATATATTTAAACCCCCGGTAAAATTTCGCTTTAAATTGACCAAGATTTTTTATTTATAAAGTGGTTTCAGATAATATATGAGGTATCCACCTCAAGGTTAATCTCCGCTGATCTTAGTGTTGATTATGTACCCGCGCGTTTTTGTTCGGCTACTGAGGTGACCAATAAGAACTGTCAGTAACCGCTAGTGCACGACATAGATCGATGATCTACATCCTATATGATCCTATTTGTGTACGAGGAACACGACAAGGTGTGCACGAAAGTGATCACTGGTTCATAAAACATAAATGGCTATCATGGCCAGCCAGTGGCTGTATGTCATGCATTAATTAAGAGTGAGATAGCAAGGACACAGGGGTTCTTAGCATAGCATACCAGTGATCAGTGATTAAAATAAACAGCAATGGTCATGCATGCTTTGACGGGGGTATGTAGGTGGAGATAAATATTATATCAGCACTCAGGTGTTCGTTTGTGTACGAAAGGGGACATATGCTATACTATCCTATTACCATGTATGTGGCTTTATAAGACTACCCATCATTACATATGTACAATATATAACAGGTCTCATATAACGACATTCCAGTATACCCGGGTATCAATATACACCGAAACTCTACATCAAAACATGCAAATAAGTACTGGTGAAAAAAGAACCAACCAGCTGCAGCGATATCCTTGGCAAGTTTGTAATCGGGAATGCAGTCACTCAATTGCATTTCCATTTTACTACTAGGACTAGTTTTTATTTCAGCTAACCACTTCGAAAGACTATCAAGGTCATATGTACAACCATCGGGGGCAATCATTGGATGTTCCATGGGCTGATAAAAAGAGTAAACCAATCAGTTGCCGCAGTTCCAGTTATTAGGAAGGCCCATATTCATGTATATTGTAATGTATTTGGTGTTATATTACATTAGAATAAACCGTATTGTAGTCATATATAGGGAGGTATATGAATGTATTGCAAAAAGAAAACTAGTGCTAGGTAGACATAGCTGCATTAAAACTAGCTAAGAAACAGCCAGCTACGGGAAATGTTAGCGGACTGGTAATAATAGTAATAAATATATATACATGAATAAAGGTCAGATTCAAATCTAATTTGAAAAAAGGAATGAATGGAAACGACACGTATTTGGTTTAACCAGTAGGTAAATGTAAATGTAGCATATGATAAGTTGCCACCAATGCATAACATGCGCATGTATCACTTATTACATACATATTATCAGCTTCCACCTTATGAACCCTTTGCAATGTAACCCAATGATTACTCAAATTGACATATCATGCATACTATGCTATGTCATACAACACATTACTACATGCATAGTTTTATATGTCCTTTGTATGAGCACTCACTCAGTCTAGGTGTCTATCTATGCAGGTATATAATCAATGATGATAAAATCAATATATAAACATATGGGTGTGTAGGGCTCTCTACAGATTGGATGTATATATATATATATATATATAACATATAGTACAATATAGTATAATATAATATAATAATAATATATATTTTCTATTATCAACAGTCTTAGTGGCACGTAAGACATTACCACTGTGACTACCTGTTGCTTATTTCTTCAATATATTAATAATATATTAATAAAATGGCTTATAGCATGGTCATCTTTTTAGAAGTCCTCAAAGGGTACTGTTATCTTTAAACAGAGTCATCCAATATACCATTTATGTACAGTACTTAAGTAAATTAATTATTTCAATTAGCTATCCTATACTACATGCACATATCCAGACCCCACATAGACAACTGTATATAAATGGACAGCCCCATAGTAGGTAGGTAGAAGGTCAGTAGAAGGGGTTACATACCATAAGGGAGATCGGACACAAGAATTTCTCTGGGAGAGGCTGTGGCTGTGCTCGCTCTGATTGTGGGGCTTGATCTACCTATGAAATATAGAAATTGGTTTAAGATTATCATGGGTATGTTAAATGTTGTAAGTAATTCAATTGGGTGTAGGACTACTTTTAAAGTATGGTATCGGTCTGATTGGCTGGTATAATATATATATATATATATATTAATTTTCACTGTATTGAGATTGTTATATAAAATAAAAATACATAGACCTTCCTCCTTATCTATTCGCTACAAATCATTCTTTTCATTTCAACTCCAACGGCACTCCAATTATATTTGTGATAGTTTGGTTGCCAGGTCATATAGGAAAGCTTATGGCCAATTAACAGGTATCATGGGATACCAATCCAGTGATCAAGGTCAATGGCGTGATAATCCTTTTAACTTGATCAGTATTAATACTACAATTCAAACAGTAGTTTATTTCCAACAACAATACAAATAGTTACAATTACTATATATATATATATCACAGATCATAAACTAAATATGTACCTATATATATATAACGTGATGATTAACCAAGTGTACAACAACAGCCAAGTAAAAGGAAGAAAAGGGAGAAATGGTACAAGTGCCTAAATAAGGTGGAGTGAATACTTCAGATAGACACGTAGCTTACAATCAAATACTGTTTTACCTTATTATTTCCCTGTTCCGATTCACTTGTCTGTGTCGGCGATGTAATGCCAGAAAAACGTTGAGCCCAGGCATCCATTTGTTGTTGATAATCCTGTTGTGCCTTTGCTTGTTGTTTTTCCTTTAATCTCTCCCCCTGTATGTACAATCAATTATTAAACTTTTTAGTATTAAATAACTAGAAAACATACTTCTATCACAGTAACACCTGAAGGTTGGTATGTAGTCCACAATATCTTATAGATATATTCTTCACAGTTTGTTTTTATATACCCAGTAGCACTGGATTTTTTTAAAATTCAATAAATAAACATATTCATCCAGCAAATCCTATTCCATTGACCAATGACATCATCCCATGTGCCACACAAAATCGGCTTAGACGCTACAATTGGACAATTAGTAGATAGGTTAAATGGATAGATTTAAGATTGGATGGGATTAAAATAGGTGCTTCTTCCTTAACAAAAACCAATCATATGATAGAGATAGCATACAATAAAGCACATACTTTCTCTCTCTGGGCAGTCTTATAAGCTTCTATCTCTTCATTTTCACTGACTTTTTGCCGCTCTTTGGCTGCCTGAACTCTTTCCTGTGAATTGTAAACATATCAGCTCTATGTCATGATTGGTAGATCTGTTGGGAGTGACCTTTTGACTGGCTAAGTTTTTTTTTTAAAAAATATATTTTAATCTATTTTATTGTTTTTAAAAATATTTGCTTTGGTGGTGCCCGGCAACACATAGGGGTTATACAGAAAATAAAGCAACAATATCACAAGTAACAAGATATATATATTAGAGGATCCAGGCACTTACATAAGCACTAATGAACTCGCCTCACACCCAGTGATGAGCATACTTGTACTCTGTGTACCCTGCTTATACACATACTCACATTAACGGATATCGTGTTAGGCGGGGAAGAAGTTACTGGTTCTATAGGGGATTGGGGTTTGAGGTTGGCACTGGCGGCAGCCCATGTGGCCCTTACTAGATCAGTCTGGGCCCATAACAATGCTTCCTCTTTATTTTTGTTCTTTAGAGCCTGGTAGGGTATTGACAGGTTAGCTAGATAACTATATATATGTGCGTATGTGAGAAATTACTGCTAACAAATGAGTAATCTACAAAAATATATGCTACAATCTAGGTTGTGGAACTGGCTTCCATTTTTCGTTCATCTCTACACTCTACGGTGTTGGTGTATTAAATAAACCCAGTAGGGACTACAGACGACGACCCATCCTTCCCCATAATATCAGATAACTAGAATCATTCAACTTTCTGATAAAGAACAAATGCTAGATCCAAGAATGCATTGATGCTATTTGCTGTAGTGAACTGTCACATGATAAAAAGATAGATCGCTTTCGCTGTGACATAATTCGTAAAAAATATGCTGAATAAAATGCACTTGGGCAATTCCGAAAAGAGATTGGAGAATTGACAAGTAATATATAATAATATATAATTTTCCAAACAGTCATTGTCATTGGTGATAAGCGGGCACACATGCCATCGCACAAATATAATTGTCAGGTTAAAATATGATCCAATAGGCTGTTTATTCCAACTTACCCGTTCTCTTGCTTTCGCTTTCTTGGCTTCAATATCTTTCTGCTCTGCTTCCTTCCGAGAAATCTCAGCAAGTTTTCCCTCCTCCTGCAAACCACATGTACACTTCAATTGATTATCATGAAAATAAACTCGGTTGATACAAAAGAAATTGCCTTGTTTTAATATATAATCTCAATTAACATATCATTATACTAGGTTACTTGATTGAACCCACCCATATCCACATAATTCAAATAATAATTAGCAAAGAAGCTCTGGGTGCCATACCACCAATACATCTGCTTTTAAAATAATAAACTACAGTTCTACCGGGGAAAAAAAAAACAGAAACAAAAAAAAAAAAATGAAACGTATTGGGAAGCGAGTATTAAACAGCGAGCCTCATTATTAAGGGAATTACATTTTTACTTAAAATAAACAGAAAAAAAGACAGCAAATCACTAATATCGAAGCTGTAGTTACTATGATTCTTTTATCATATATCATACGATAGGTCAAACTAATATTATAATTAGTCCAATCTAATAGTAGTAGGTGTTTAAACAACCATTTGCCCCAGTAGTAATTAAGACGACCTTCTATATTATATTTAATACTTTTAATCAATAAGGGCTTGGATAAAGGATAACTATTTGGTTCGGTCTCACCTACAGTATGCTAGAATATACAACGTGACCTATAACAAAACATACATAGTATAATCTTAGGCCTACAAAGGGTGGTGGCTAGTTTAAAATTTTAATACGAGAAGAGAATTGGACAATAGCAACCTATATACTGAATATGTCAAATCAGTACTGGTCTCATACGTCAGTGGTATTGTGCTACACATTAAAGGTTTAACCACACAACACTAACGACAAACCAATAATTAACAATACTCTCACTCAACATAGGAGAATGGATCTCATATGTGTAGGAAAGAATAAACCAAAATAACTTACTTGGGAAAGAATAAAACGATTGCATTAACACATAAAAGTGAATTAAACAACAAATGATAGACACTAAATGACATCTACCAATTTCCTGGCTTTTGCTGTTAAGAGCATATTCTGTTGGCGTATTCTAGCTTGAGCCACCTCCACATTCCCACCTATAGCAACAATGTGGTTTAATTACTATCATTGTTACTGTTACTGTAACTATTGCTATTACATAGGCACATATAAGTATGTTGAAAAACACGATGAAACAACGGATACAGCCATACATGCAATGGGTGTCTATATAATTCTATAGCCAGGTAATATATACACATATTACACATACACATACACGCATATGCGTGGTACCCTACCTCCTAAAGATGAAGGTGGTGCTTGACTGTATTCCACTTTGGGTTGTGGACGCTCATACCTTTCAGCTTCAACTAGCTCTGTAATATCATCACATAAAATTACTCTACCGTGTAGGATTATTATACTGTCTCTGTAGGTAAAACTTAAAACAGAACAGAGGGCCATACTCACCTTGGCCTACATAACATAATACGGCACTTGATAAACGGAATTACCAAATTAAATCAAGTAATGATTGTATAAAAATCACACCTTTCACCTTGATGCATGGATAATATATCTTTTATTGTACCTTTCCCATTAAAATCAGACTGACTGCGTTAACCATCTCTGATGTATGTAATACTTAATCAGAATCCTCCAAATCTTAAATACAATTTAATGGACATGTGATAGGCCTGCATAGAAAGGCAAGGTATACGACAATATTAAGGAACAATTTAAGCATTATCAAAAGATCAACTGGATATCTGGAAAGGAAGATAGATATTAAAAATAACACAAGGCTCATTGGTTGGTGGTCATACCAAATGTTATATAGCATTTACAACCAATAGAATACAAATAATAAAATACCAGGATTAACTGGTTGGTAGACGGTAGATGGTGTTAGCAGGGTATATTTTTGTTAAACAAACAAACGAGATACGTTACAACTGGAAGGCAATAACAATGATATACACATCAAAGGTAGTTGTTATTTATGTCAAATGGATGATATATTTCAATAGACAGGTAAACAATAAGCAATAAGTGAGCGCGCGGTATATTTACTTTTCTTCAGCTTGTCGTGTTTGGTGCGGTCGGGGGTGATCACATAGTGTGCACCTTTGTCTGAATGCACTGGAGTAGAGGAGTCTTTTTTGGGCTTTCTACGAGGTGCATACATAGCATAAGAAACAAACAAAAAGAGAAGGGCATGGATATGCTCATACAGACCTCTACGGGTCCGACCATAGGCATCTAGCCAAAACTTACATACCTATACTGTACATACTACATATACATATACATATATACATATATCTATATACTTATACCATACCTACTACATCTATATATATATACAAGCCCTAGGTAGTGTAGTGTACTAAAAAATAATTATGTCAATCAAACACCCAATGGTAATACTCCCATATACAATAATACACTGCGATAAAGACAAGGCCTACCTATTAGTAGGGCGATTATTACTCTTAGGGCTATACTGCTCCTGCTCGGTCTTCTTGGTAAACACAGCCTCACTGTCCTCATCGGAGCTTCTTGTTGCCATACTTTTAAATAATAATCTGAGGTGTACAATTAGTCTAATTTGGTATGCAAGGATTATAGTTGACTTACAATTGGTTACCTGTTTAGCCCTTTTTTCACATGTGCATTCACGATAGTACATGTAATTGGAACAAAATATTATAAGAGGGAGTTGGATATGTGTTGCTACACAATACCAAGTAATTGCATTATTGTCAGTAATATATATATATCCAAGTAGTTGTTTAACACATTTGCAAGTTGGTAAACATATAGGCACGATATAAATATATCAGTCAACATAAAATAACTTGTACAAAGTTGTTGAAAATAGTCGAGAAACAGACTTTGGTTTCTCATTGATCTTGTATTTTCAATAGCATTATAAATAATTAGTGGGGCATACCAATATAAGTTAATGAACCAATAGTCTCTTAAACATAAATACCACACCAGTTAAAAGGTTGGAACATGATGGTTAGTTAGGGGTTACGGTTCTTTTTAATGCCAGTTTTTTGCTAAAAGAATAGATCCAGTGAGGACATAAGAAGGGTGTGGTCAATATAACTCCAAGAAGCGGATATAGGATAATAAAATTTTATTGTTGGTTGATTTAATTACCTCGATTGGTTGGCCACAAGGCAATATAAAGACAAAAATAGTGGATTTAATATAAACAAGACATAATCGCAATCTGGAATATTCTACTAGTTCAATATAAAGCAAACCAAGTATTTCAGTTACAAGGTTGCGTTTTCTCTGTTGTGATGAATCACTGCAAAGTATTAAGAAATACACAGGTAGTCTGTTATGTTATGTCACAAAATATGGCATTTATATATGATTAAACAGGGAACTTATATGTACAAGGGCGTATGAAGATAGTATATGTAGTCTGACGTATGTAAGCAGGTATATATATATAATTTTTAGTTGTACACCTGTACATGTATTTGACACTTTGTGCCCCCACGAGACCGAATCTGCAGTGACTTAGAGAAAGCATGGTTTGACATAGGAATTTACAAGTTTGGTATTGATTCTGTATATAAACCTTGATATAACAAATTAAATGGCCACCACAGCCAAAGTGGCAGCCTAGACACAGGTATAGCTTAACTTATTTATATTTGAATAAACTAAGCTAAGTATGAGCAAGAGAGAATACTAGAGTAATATACATACACATATGAAGCTCTTGAAGCAGTATGTTTTCCTGCTTCCTGGCCACTTATACTTATCCTATACAAAAAGTTCAAGGCAGGTAGACATAGGTATGAAGGTAGTTTGCAATAGAAGTTAATATATTTACCTTACGCTTTACGTCCTAACTGTATTTCCAAACCCAAGGGTAATAATATATATATAATCTGAAGTAGCTTCTAGTATGAATGTCAATAAACTAAACTACATATCATTTAGGCAAGTATTATAAATCTACGTGATTTATAGCCAATAGATAACGTAATCTATGTTAGGGCTCATGGAGTTTGTAAAATCATGAAAATAATTGACGTATAGCGAAACCCAATCAACATAATTAAATATTAGAAATATTTAACAACTATCAAACAAAAAATAAAAGATTTAATTAGATAGAAATCAGTTATTTGGCGTAAGATTATAACTTGCGTAAGAGTGTAAGAATGTAACCGTTTAGTGAAGTACCTCCATAATCAATGATAACTATTTTATTACTTATGTATGGTTTGTAGTTTTTATGTAGATAGTATATATATATATTGTTTTGGATACTATTATTGTAACGGATAGGCTGTAATATAGAACCTTTCATAAGTGCTCATTGTCTATATTTTGTATAAAAGTAGAATTTTGCAATTAGTACAATTAGTACAACTATAGTATCCAAGCAGTGTAGTGTATACTAATATATTATAGGCTTGGTAGGGACCTAGATTGCTCTAGTATAAAACTATAAAACCAGATTAAATTATAGTGTAAACAAGGCATTTCAACGACTACAACCATGATGGATTTGGACGTAAAGGAAAACACAACGGAGACCGCCACACGTATGTTTTCCAGTTTATGAAGGCTTATTTTAAACTGCGCCTGGTAGTCAAGATAAAGCGAAAATAAAAATAAATCCAACCTACTCTTATTCTTCTGAAATATTTTTTTAATAATAATTGTACTTTCATATACCTTCCCCTCTCTCACCCATTTTCCTTTTTTCTTTACAGTTTCTCTTTCTTTCATTTATTACTTTTTATCACACATACTGTTTCATTTGAAGATTCTGTACCCTTAATTATTATGTTCTTTATTATTAACACATATAAGCACATTGGACAACTGCATATTATTTAGTATCCTTTGCTGTAGACGCATCTATTTATATATCTTGGTGTAAGGGGATGTATATATCTACATCTATATGAAGATAGCTTTGCCAGGGTGCTCCTTTTGATATGACTTACTAAACATGCGCACAGGCTATATATACCAGAAGAATCACTGCCTCAAAGTATTATCTTTATATATATCTAACCCTTATATAAAGGGATCCTCATACACGTCAATTATTTTATTGCTCTCATGATTGTTTGGACAGTTGAAATCCGCATATGACTACCTTTAAGTATCATTTGTTTATGTACATACCACTGCATTGTCATGTTATCATGAATACTATTATTCTCCCACCCTCACGCACATGCACTTACACACCTTTGAAGGTATCACCCAGTTTCTTACCAACTCCCTCTCTCCCTCATTCTCCTTTCACAACACTATTACTAATCCACCCATCCTATTCATAGCTATTACCATTAACCTCCTCTTTCTTCCTAACAGAACCCCCTCTTGCAGTATCCAATGATCTACAGGAATTATTAGACGACCCGAAACTGCGCTTTGAGGTTGAGATGGAGTTTGTGCAGCTGCTAGCTGACCCAAAATATTTAAATTGTATGTGTATTTAGGATTCAGATATGGCTAATATCTGCATGCACATTAATTTATATCTAATGGATAGGATACGAAGGACCAGACCTTTAATTTTTTTTAAATTTTCACTTTCATTTTATTTATTTATATGTAACTGTCTTCAGATTATGTATATATTCTATTGCATTTGGCTATGACGTTGTTACGACATCATGGGCCAAGGCCATTATTTTTGTTGTTTTCGTCTCACATGGTTTTACTCTCTCTATTATTAGACCTGGCACAGCAACGTGAATTTGAGAAACCTGAATTTGTCAACTATCTCAAATACTTAACTTATTGGAAGCAACCGGCATATGCTAAATTTCTTAGGTGAGTGGTAGCCTATGTGAAGAGGTATATAATAGATGCATTGGGTGATGGGGCTTTATATCGGAATATTAGAGGGATGGGGGTCTATACTGTGTATTTTTTGCGATGTCCGTTCATTTAATGTCTTAGAAGTGGCCTCTGTGAGCCCCTCCCCTTTCATTATCTTTCTCTGTGTGCCATATATCTATGTACCTACTTCCTTTGTATTTATTTTCATCTTTTTCTCATGCATTCTATTGTCATGTTCCCACCCTGTTCATGCCGTGCCACTAACTTAACATATATCCCTTACTCAACCTTGCTCCAATATATTTGTTTACTTGTTTCTTTTCCTTTCTCTTCTTTATAGATGGCCGCAGTGCTTGTACTTTCTTGACCAGCTCCAACAGGAGAGCTTTCGTAAAGCCATCATAGAGGCTGCCAGTCTAGATGTTTTACAAAAGCAGCAGTTCTTCCACTGGCGCTACTACTATGAGAATCGAATGCGTCAGGTACTGCATGAAATCTATATTAAGGATGTTTTATATAAAAGGGCGTTATTTTTCTGATGATATTTTGTTTTTGGAAACACTAGTAATGTATGGTGTATTCTACTCTTTTCATAATTGAATGTCTTTTATAGTAAGTCGTGTATGTTCTTTTCTCGCCTTATATATTTTCTCTATTACTATTTGTTCAGCATACTACTTTGTGCATTGGACCCCTATACTCTTGTTTATTTTCTCACCTTTATTTCCTCCTTTGCACTATCCAGGAATTGGTTATAGGGTTGATATTGGTTGTATTTATTTGTATGATTTTTGTACTTGTATGATTTAAGTCCATCATGGTATTAGAAATGTTTATCACCGGGTAGACTTTAAACAACCAAGCAAGCTCGTAGCATAGTATACATTAACCAATAATTGTGATATTGCAAACCGGGTGGGGTATATTATGACCATACATATATAAAACATAAAACAGTCATGCCGTATGACCATATTCTACTTTAATGTGTTTTTGTTGTGTACACTGAATATTCTGCTCACGTATACTATTTATTTTATTTTCTTGATATATATATATATATTATTTTTTGGAAGGCTGTCTCTTATCTAACGGCTAAAATCTTTATAATTAGTTTCTTCAATATGGCTAGTATGTGTAGTTAGTATTGCGTCTATGTTTGAATAGCAGCCGACAATCGCATATAGAGAATCAAAATCAAAAGAAAAGATCTTTATTCAGTTATCACTGCAGAATTAAGAGCGCAGGTCCTGTCACAGACAGGGACCTTTTATACTCTCAAAATATATCATGCTATATATATATATCGACTTAACAACATAATCGTTAATTATTTAATTGTTCAAGATTGTAACTACTTTTCCTATATGTAGCTCCACTCGACCCAACTATTCTACACTTAACCAGCTAACTGATTTTATAAATCCATCTTCCACTAATAGGCCAGAGAGCAAGATGATGAGCTGACCCGCAAACTTCAAGAGCAACTGGACAAGCAGCATTCTCCAACAGGGACAGAAGATTAACCTTAGCTTACACGAGTGTTCACACACTTTCAAGGTGGATAGAGGGGTTGATATACCGGTTTATCTCTGATATATAATTGTAAACTTACTTGTATTGGAGTAGAATATTTTGTTATGGTTGGATTATAGCTATCAGAAACGAAGAGATTGATAATAATGCTTAATCATACAAGGTTGAGTTTGCTGGAAATGTGGGAAGATAGATGCGAAGAGATAGATACGAAGAGATAAATGTAAAAGTGTAAAAGGAGGTAGGATGGGTGTGTAATTAAGTGAATGATACATATTGCTATAGATAGGACACAGTCATGGAGCTCAGAACTGGGGTGTTTAAACACATCGTTGTTCTGTGTAGTATATGAAGGAGTATAACGTCAATTTCTGTATTATAGACGTCAAATATCTGTATGTACCAATCTACAAGAGATTGAAGGCAAACAGTTATAGCCAAAAATAACCGAATATGTTGCTTTTATAGAATAAAGCATGCTATTCCACCAGGTCGGGCCCCAGTGATATTGAACCTTTACTATGGAGGACTAATCTCAATCTCAATCTCAATCTCAATATCGATTGGCTTTTTTACCTAGTCAGGCAATGTTTGTACGAAGGAATCAAAAGCTCATTGTTGTAAATTGGGAAAGCCACCGAATATACATAGATGCATATATACGTATGTAGGACGGAAAGGACTCATAATCCTTGAAGGATTTATTCCATACGTTCAGGACTAATATAAAGTCACGCAACTGTCTGACATGTATCCAATGATTAACTGAAATCGGTTGATATTCATTGCCTCCCCTTACGGAGCTTATATTGCAAGGGCAAGAAAATAATAACACCAACCCCCAGAAAAACTATATGGCTAGCAGCTTTAAGGCATCTTTATATTAAGTATTGCCTATTTTTCTCTTAGATAGATATCCTTCGAAACTATTTTATCTCACCAATCACTTTAACTTTATACTTTTTTTTATCGTTACATTTTTTTTTTCTTTTTTTTTTCTATGAACTCTGTAGAAAATATGTACCAAATGAGATCCATAGGAAAATGTAATATTATGTATCATAGAGGATTAAAAAGGTTTCTGTAGCTAAGCTAAAGATCTTTTGTTTCTATTCGAATTACTAATTTGTGTTACAAGATTGTTAACTGCGAATGAACACCTGGTTTGGCCGAAATGAAATTATCAGTTTTACGTCTTATATTTGGTAATTGAATACCGTTCTCTAAAGAGCAAATCTATCTGTCCATACTAGTATGTGGTATGTGAATACTTACATCAATGAGGAAGTTAGTTAATTTGCCATCTAAATGAGGACACAATAGTGTACGAGTGTCGAGGTAAGATCAGGATATTCTAGTGGGTCTCTGTGACCTATCGTGAGTTGTCTTAGCCAATAAGAATAATCACTCTCGGTCTCATTTATAATAATGAATACAACTATAAAAGTGTTAACCCGCTTTTAACACGTACGATAAAGATCGGATAAGTATGAATGAAAACGGAAATAACTAATAAAGACCCCCGTCGCTCATACATACGCGGTTCCGACCAATAAGAAGTCACTCCTAGAGCACACAAAACTTTGCATTTGATTATTCAACGAAACAATATCACAGTATGTATGTATATAATCATCACATGGTTATTGAAATGACTAGTTCGCCGTTGGTACTCATATAGCACCCCTTACTGATCGATCTCACTGTACTTTTCACATTAGCGCCTAGGCGAATCAAAGCATCAATTTCCTCTGAATTGGAACAGATGTATACTTACTACAGCCAGTTACCTAGAGAGTCGGTATATACGCCTTCTATAGAACCTCTACCACTACAACTAAGCCTTGAAGACAGATCGGATCAATTAGCTATCAACACAAGTAACATCAATGTGTAGGCGAAGGTCATCGTAATGATCAATTACTATTAAAATGGACACAAGAGCTCTCATAAATTCTCCAATACATGGAGTCAGTTTTATAATTGGTTTGATGTCACCTTATCTTGAATGATTAAAAAACAAAACAAATGACAGACAGTATGTAACTAGGGTAGTATGTAACTAGGGTGCAACCAGGCAATACAACACAATTGGGTTATACAAAGTTAAGAAAGCCAAACCTCATTTATTCCTGCGGGATCCTAAGTATTTGCTTCATCCTACCGCCTAACACTTTCATTCTCAATTACAAAACACCCTTTACATATAGCATTTACTTATTGGGCTTTCATCTTAACATCATTTCGTCTAACTGCTTCTCTATTGATTCGAAGCTTCTTGCTTTAACTGGGGCTGTGCCTACAGATGCAGGCTCAGAAACAGTAGTCTGGTGTACCTGGTGTACAGCTACGCCACCCTCCCAACGAGTGGAAAAGGATCCAGTGCCACTAGACTTGATACCGAACTGCACAGGATTCTAAGGTGACATGTATTTATTAATAAAAAACAAAGAGTGTATCGGGGAAACATGCAATGCACGACAATTAATTAACCATCAAGCTTCATGTTGGTTTTTAAAATAAATATTAACTATGTATACACTAACACCGCCCGTTGTCATATGCTTATATCCATTACCACAGCATTCACACACAATTCACAAAGATCTAGGTCACAAAATTGTATTCCCATAAAAGCCAAAAACGACTTACGAAATTGGCAATGTGCTTGTCAAGTGTAGCCCACCATAGGTTAATGTGCTCAATAGAGTGAGGTAGGGCGGTCGTATCAGACAATACATTTCCACTAGCATCACGGGCCCAATGCCAAGGTTTTCCTGCTCCAATAAAGTGTACTACCCTAGTGAGGTGGCCATAGGCCTGGTAGGCAGGGGCGTAAAAGTATGTGGCGTTAGCATTCATATTAAACACGAAGGGAAGGTGTCGCTTGATGTCTGCAGTGGCCCAGTCACTGAAATAATCATTGAGTAGACCCTGGTCACCCCCTGGAAAAAATACGTAGTGAGAATCAGAGAATAGTATAAGTACTGAACCAATGTTTATATAGCGACTATATGAGCATGTTGAAAACTTGAAACAAAACATACCAGTAATGGAGAAGAGTTTTAAGCAATGAAAACAAACAGGTGAGGTAGAAGTAACTAGAGACACAAAAAACAAGATAAATAAATAAATATGACTATCAAATAGTCTTTTGAAAATCATACCGTCAAAGCTTCCTTTTGTCTTAGAAAACTCAATAAGCTTGTTAAATGTATCCATTGATGGTACAAATACGAACACGCCAGAGTTGAAGCAATCGGGCCAGCCCACATCAGGGGCAGCTGAGAGCTCCTCACGGTCAAAGGCCTCATCAATATTTTTTATGACAAGTGTATCAGCATCTAAAAAGACACATTTGCTATAATCCGTTAGGCACCAGGCAAATAACTTAGTCAGGGTAATGCCTAACTCTGGACGGCACAACAGGGCAAGGTTAACAGTGTCTTGACTATCCAGCTCATCAACCATCACTACCTTATCGAATACAGTAGCAAGCTGATTCCTGTGTTGAGGATAGGTTGATAGATTGGTTTTTAGTTTTTAATCGCCTGCATCAGTCCAACTATGCTCGGTAAAACCCATCTTAAACTATATAATAAGCTCTATTTAAATAAATACAACGCCTTGAAACACATGCTATTTAAAGAAGAAAAAAACATCGTTTATACTACTAAGAAAAATAAAATATGCCTACTAAAGAATAAGCTTTATGGGCGTGCGATAGTCGGTATTAGCTATATACTTAAACTACAACGTTATATTGGTGGTTTAGTAGCTGAAACCATGGTTTATTGAATATGTAAAAAGAAAATAGGTAAAAGTAGAGACAATCAGGCGATTAATGGTAATGAGAATAACAATAATGCAGTAAAGTACTTTGAAAAAAAGAATCAAAATGAGAAAGATGTCAGAGATTGGATACCTGACATCAATAGATACACGGTCGGTGGCCATGCATACTAGCATACGTGCAGTGCCGGTGTCCTTGAGGGAGTGAGCGAGTACCATGGCACCAAGGCCATACTCGTCCGTGGCTGCAAGAGTCACGTACGCCTGGTTGTAAACTGTAGAAAAGCATATATTAAAATTGGTGCGTTAATACTGTTTGTGATACTGAGTGAAATCCTGCACTTAAACACATGCTGAACCTCAAATTTGGTACATATAAACGCCCAAAAGAACTATCCTATAAAATGTGTCAAAAGTTGTTTAGACCCTAAATAAATGTTAAGTATGACCTAATTTAGAGTCATAATATTGGCGTGGTAAGTCAGCGATAAAATCATAGAACCAATAAGTTATAAGCTGGTATTGTTAAGTAAAGGAACATTTATTAACGAAAAGACCGCTCACCTCTTCCGGGCATAATTGATCTATGTAGTACTGAGGATATTACACTCCGTTGACTGTATCTGTGTCTATTATCCTACAAAGACTAGGATGCTGCTAATTATGTTTTTTTTTTCTGCTTATATAGGCGTGATTGACATAAAATCGTATATCCTCCACTCACAGTGAAAATTATTGGGGTATATTTCTCATATTTCTCATTGCTTATACCATACTTAAGCATTTGAGGAGAATGTTTTATTTTGTTATCAGTGACCAATAGGATTACAATTAGTTAACATAAATGGTTGACCCCTAAAAAATTTATGCAATTATGTAAAATTTATGAAGTACTATAAGATAGAAAGGACGTTATTATGCAAGATACTTATGACCTTTTATTTCATAAAATGGTAAACCATGCAAGATGTTAAAATTTTCTTACAGGGGCCTCGGTTGAATTCAAGTGGGTAGGCTCTCGGGTCAAGTAACAGGTGCTTCAAGCAGATCTTTAATGGGGAAAATATTTATATAGTTGAGTTCACACTGCAGCACAGAGAGATACTGTTATGTGAGCTGAGCTGACTAACCGCTGCAAAGACATATGTACAGATATATAACCTTTGGCGATGGCATAAGTAAATTTTTTATCTATTTTCCAGTAGAGGTATTGTAGGGAAATACATGATTGTCCTGCGAGTAGTAGTACGTATAGAAGCAATCACACCAATGCACACGAAAAAAAGTGGTCTTGTGATTTGAATGGGGACTTGAATAGAGAACGACGGGAAGCAACTAGGTTATGTACAATTTACAACGTAGTGTGCTTATATAACTCTATAATAGCTTTTTGAGGCAACTAAAAAAAAAAGAAAAACTTACTGCGAGGCAAGGTTTGCTTAATAATTGAAAGCGTATATACTGAAGAAGTTAATCTATCCCACCTCGCCTAGATGAAAAGTGTGTACCGTTGATAAATAGCTATATAAGTATTAGCAGATATAATACTTCTTGATATATCCGGCCATTTTCTATTAACTTAACTAATGATAAGAAACTAACTTGAAATCACGTGTTGGACTCCTAATAGTACTCAGTAAGCAGGGAATCCCATGTTAGTATGCATAGGTTATCCACTATCGCCTGTGATTACGTAGAATTCATCTGCTGCGAGTTATGTGATATTTATTTAACACATTCATATGTATATATATCAGTAAGGCCTCATTAGCTATTATCAGCCTAATGAAAGTGTTAGCACATCCGTATATATATAGAAGTATATGAAGAGGTGTACACCTCAGCATTCCATATTTAACTACTGGTGCAAATAAACTGAGTAGTGCTCCAACTACACCAACCTTGGCACCAAACATGGACCTATGATCTGAGAAGGAATAAATCCATATTAGGGCATATGATTTTATCCAATAAGTTAAAATATGATTAATCCCAAATGGTATATAACTACAAAACTGTATAAACAGCATAATCGGCATAAATGGCTATGCTATGAGTATTAAAATTGTAGAGCTATACATAGTAATATATATATATGTAGTGTACAAAGCATTACTGCACTTGTATATTGGGACAGGTTGGCGACGCACTTGTATATTCATAGGCTTCTTAATCGTACAGGTAACGATAAAGAAAGATATATATAATTTAGTTGTCAAGAGCCTATAAAGTGAAAACAGCACCTAAATTATTTTTTATTAAAGATATAACCATAAAGGCGGTTTTATTACTGCACACCTAGCATGTCTTCTGAAAGAAAAAATGATGATTGTGTTTTTTGTGAAATTTTACACACCGATCGTATCTTATTCAAGGTGTGTGGGGCGTTTATACATATGCTTCTTTTCATAACTGACTTTTATGCCTATTGTATATTCATGATAATTCTTCTCTCTGAACTATTGGGAGAGGCTAATCGTTTAGAGGAGTTTTTTTCTCAAGCATGTTTTTGGGTTAGTGGTAGTTGCTAATATATAAGTGTATTTTGTTAGGTACTAGGTATATTAATGTGTTGTTCTCTACGTCATGTTTATGGATACTGTAAGTTCTTACTGTCTTTTGTCTTGTATACAAGACAGTATTTGTATATTATCATACTTCTTTCTAAAAAAAAAAATGTTATTGGGGTTTGAATGAAACCAATGTGTGCTAGACTGTGACAAGGCTGAAGGTTGGTTTTATTATACTGTCTTATAGATATATGCTTGTGGTAATGGACATAAGAATGGTGTGGTCTATATTTACACTTCTATAGGTGCTTAATATATTTACACACATATAGCGTATAGCGATACTATTATAATTTAAATATGCAGTGTGTTTATACATCAATGATGTGTACGAACATATACAGCATTTAGATATATGTTAACCGAATCACACTACACAAAATCATTTAGTTCATTCCATAGTAATAAATGATGTACACAAACACTATATCTACAGGTAGTCCAGTATTTGTTTTTGTTTCCATAAAGGCAACATAACCAAGTGATATGCATATATATATACTTAAACTTTTATTATATATTTAACTGTTTTTAGTTCATAATAGTAACCTAGCTCCACTCTCAAGTGGTTAGAGCTCTAAGATTATCATGATATGAATAATAGATAATCCAATTGACGTGAGAGAGACAACAAGTCATACATACATATGTATGTATATCCCACTATGATCTATTATTAACACTTCTATCTATTAGAATGAATCTGTAGCTGCTTTTAATGACCGCTCTCCAGTGGCCCCAGTACACTATCTCGTTATCCCATTGGTACATATAAATAATGCACGTCACCTGACAACACAGGCGGACTTAGAGCTTGGTCAGTGATGCGTATATTACATGTTATCTCTTTTTTTAATTTTAACTTCACATGCATATATATATGTCATAGTAGGTGAGAATAATAATACATACGCGTTCTTTAATATGTCTAATCCTACAATACATCCACCATTATATCCCACTCTTTCGGAGTTTTTGTGTGGCAAGATAGTAATTTATAGATAAGGACTGAACATTTGTACGTAGATATGCATATACCCATACTGTATGTCCAAACATTTATAGGCATAAGAATATAGATATCTATTCATATAAGCCCATACAACTACGTAGTTACATCAAGACAAGCTCAATCATGCATATTTATGCATATTCATAAAAAAATAAAGCTACATAGTACTGTCTTTCCATAGCTTCAAAATACTATGTCTATCTTCTATATATACATGCGTGCAATACTTCCTCCTAATAGTATCTTGCTTTCTCTTACTCCACCCACCTCCTACAATTCCCCTATTAGCTATTACTTTTATCATTACTAACTTTTCCATCCTGTCATCCATACCCTAACATTATTCCTTAGTTATTTTTTTATTTTTTTGGGTTAAACTTTTCCTCTCTTGACTTTCTTTTCCCCCTGTAATCTAGTTATCTTACTTTTTCCTAAATCATTACCTCATACATAATTGTATCTTTGATTATATTTTTTCCCTATTTATTTATCTTCCGTACGGATCACAATTTACCATATCTACCCTTTGAAAGGTTTGAGTCTTGTGTATTTGATATATCCATATTCCTATTAGATAAACAGTGCCAATATGAAAATATCATTTTATACTCAGTCGTGAATGTAGTACATATTAGTGTGATGTGATATTGGCATAACTTATATTAAAGTGATAATACAATATTTGAATTTTTCATTAAAGCAGTTGGGCCCATAGTGCAGCAAATGGTGATGGTTGGTGAGACCCTTCTACGTGGAAAGGGCTTGGACCCAAAAGAAGCCAGGCAGGTTTCTTTTTTTTTTTTCTCTTTTTTTTTTATATAGCTTTTTTATAGTCATATATTTTATACCATCCCTTAACTACCACCAAGTCATTGGTCTATTGCAGTCTAGGGCTAAACTAATAATAACAAGAAATATGTTAAGAAATTTCAATTTCAAGTTTACTGAAGCTCTGCATTGTATAAGGTATAAGGGGTGTATTACAGGGAATATAGTGAATCAATAATTGTGAGTGGGTGTACCAAATGGTACTTTGTAGTATATCTGCTGTCTATAATTATTGTCTGACTCAGTGACCGGTTCTCCGTCTTCTTCTACCAGGTTATCTTTAAGTCTCGACTATTTAATTGTAGGGAATTAACGTTTTCATATATAAGTACGTACTGTATTACATATTATCAACCCCTGCTAAATACCTTACATTGCAATATTGGGTTTCGAGGCCAGGTTATATATGACCACACTATTGTTGCTCAAAGTGCAGTTTTGATTGTAATATTTTTTTAGTCAACACTGGAGACTGGGGTAAGTAACAATGCCACTTTTGCATGGGATATAACCGGATCACTCTGCAGGTTTGGCTTCCATTGGCCGCCCTTCAATAGTGTAGCTCATCTCCATCTCCATGTTATAGCACCCGTTAATGCTATTGATAGCAAATTACACCGTTGGGCATTCTCACCAGGTACTCTTTGGTTTAAGACGGCGGATTGGGTGCTTCGTAGAATACAGGTTAGGAATGGTAATACTTGATCAGATACTAACCCAGATTAAGGCGTGAGTCAGACAATATAACCAGCAGCCTACCTATAGCTGCTATCCTTCCCATGGGTGTGTGAAACAGAATAATTATATATTTCATAAGTTAATCTGCTTGCATGCAAAATTAGATATCCATTACTATATATAAAATATCAAACATCTTTGTATGTACAGCTGGAACTCTTATATATTTAGATTTGTCATGCAAAAGGGCAATCACTATATTATAAAACTGCTTTTATACGAGCCAATTACCATGCAGCCTGTTCTTAATTGTCATTACCTTTTATGGAGGAAAGGTTTATGGCACCCACATACCAATATATATTATTAGTGAAGAACCATCGAGCATAGCAAGGCAGTAACAATAAATATGAAAAGTATTTTTAAAATCATTGACAAGCAGTTGTTTAATTGCAACAGGAATAATAATATATATCTAGTTTTCCTGTTAGGGTTTTACCGGGGCAAATAGTTAGAGGCCAGGCACCATTACATAATAGAACAGAATGGGCTTTACAAACTATAAGAGCAAATAGGCTTTAGAGTTTTTTTTCCCCAAGATATTCATGTGGCCAGCAAAAGGGCTATATATATATTCTGCATTTGAAATCATCTATAAATGTATACGGGCTTGAAAAATCATAAGCTTAATTTAACATTTTATGTAAAAACGGTTTGTGCCAATTGAGAGAGTCACTAGAACCAACAGCAAGGTAGATCGGTCCGTGCGCCAATAATTAAATAAATGATAAAGCAGTATTTTATGTGATGTGATTATTTCTAGAGCTGTGATTAAGTAGTGATAATAAAACTATTGACTAATGAATGACCTTGTGTTGTAATAATATTATAAACAATAATTTTAAAGTAATATTCTTTACTCGACCTATAAAGTTAATTGTATACTACTTGTATTTACTATAGTCATGATTGAAAGTAGCCTATAGACATGTTTTGAACACAGCGATTTCATTTTTGGGCATAAAATCTCGCCGATTTCATATTCTTTACATAATGTTGGCAATTATTTTGGAAATAATATTAATTGGTTTGGGCTTTTGTGTGCAGCTAAGTTTTATGTACATATGACTTGTTAGCAAAAAAATATCAACGTAATTGTTCTAAGCGGATGCGTCAATGCAGGGTATGATACTCTATGCCATCCAGTTTTCAATACACATTCAGATTAGCTGCACTACCAAAGCCACTTTATAGTGGCTTTACTGTCTACTAGATATAGCCCTAATGGTAGTTAGATGGGGTCATTTCGAGGGCTTGAGATTAATTACGTTGATATAACTGTACTGATATATGGCTTTTTGTGTATCTTTGGTGAGATACACTATCCCCATTGGAATGGCCCTTTTTCAATCTTCTAAAAATTGGTTAATTCCTAGACAAGTAAGGAACTGCCAATCATTTATACATGCTTTGGCAAGATAAATATGCCTAAAGCCTAAACTCTAGTAGACGTTATTTCAGTACTACTAAACTAATATGTGAGTAGATATTGATATTACAAAAAGGTGAGAGTAAAGTTGTAGGATGGACGAGGAATAGCGAAACCAAAGTTAGCTCTTATGTACACTCTCATACAAAGGTAAAAAGTATGAATAATCCTTATATGTGCTCTCTAATGACAATAACGTCCACAACTTCTACACTTCCATTGCACAACTCTAAAGAACCAATTTTTAGCCACAAAAACTCGTGAGACTAACAAATAACAAGTAGGAATATAATTATTAATTGCATGCAATACCAATGAATCTTTTGATAACCATACTAAGATAATTACTGTTGGGTAACATTATGTCCTGTTAACTGATGCCTATAAAACGTTATTTCTTGAGCTAAGTGATCACCTTTAAATATTTATTAATGTGCAATAATGGTATAGCAATTACATGATAATGAAGTTCTTGTCACTTCACTGATTAAATTTCCTCAAATAAACAGTGAAAGTATATTTATTTGACGGAATAGTCGCCCTTTATGTTGTTCCAGTACAATATAAACACATTGAAAGTCATTTACTAGCTTTGATGGGAATAGAACGCTCGAGAGGCTCAACTCAGGAATTTAGTAATAATATCCAAATTATACCATTTTAGGGATATATTTTGGCGTTTCATTGGGTTTGTAAAACAAAAATTGAATGCTTAGTATATATTCGATTCAGCGTATGTTTATCAATAAACTATGTAGTCTTGATTTAAGCCGATGTACTAACTGGGGGAATAATTAATGATGAGTAAACGAATTGCATCAGCCAATTAACCAACTGTGGGAATAATCAATGATCATGAGTAAACGAATTACATCAGCCAATTAACCTATCATAATGGATCACTAAGATAATTAATCCGAAGACAAGATGCATACTGTAAATAACTATGGTACTGCATTTATACATACATAATTCATTTTTATGTTTTTTGTATTTTTACTGTTTTTAATAGAAATAATACAAATATCATGTATAAAGTGAGGATGTTGGTACATTCATATGGAGAAATTAAAAAGCAATGAAAGATAGAAAAACCGAAAATACAAGGCACTAATCACATCATCGCCAAGATTAGAATAGCCTATTATGGAAGTACACCCGCGTAATATAAATATTAACAGTAGCCTAACCGAATATATATAGGAACACCAAACCAACAGTCTTAGTTAGTACAACCACGGTAGGGTGAAAACATTTTAAAAATGAAGGACTACCAGATTAAGTTTTTGGAGATGGCTGTCAAAGAGAATGCTTTGACCTTTGGCGAGTTTACCTTAAAGTCTGGAAGGAAAAGGTCCGGCTTTCTCTATCTTTTTTCTTATGCCTTTCCATTAGGCTACAAATCGTCTCGAGCACCCAGTAATTCAGGGAATTTTTTATCATCTTAAATCTTTTTGCCTACAATTAGGTAGCTCACAAGTATAAATAATAATAATAATTTTTCAATGTTCCACATCCTCTCTCTCTCTGCCATTTATATCTTTTATTCAAAGAGAAAGCCACCAACAATTCTATACTCTGCAGCCCATACTTCTTCAATGCTGGACTATTCAATACCGGTAAAGTTATTGACAACCTAGGGAGGTACTATGCTGCTGCTGTTGTGGACTCCAAAATTGAGGTTGGGAGCCCAAAGTTTGCAAATATTCAAATAAGATTATGCTATACATATACATAACTGTATTGCGCCATTCTCCCGCTTGCTTCATTGCTGCCTTTTGAAAGGGGTAGGATAGCCAACTAATCCGTATCTTTTTATTGACTATAAGCATTTGATAGACAAGAATAGGATCAGGGTCTTTATTGTTAATAGTTTTATGCGTGTATTCTTATTTAAAATACCTATCTTCTACTTTGTTACATATTGACACAGTTGTATACTTGTATAGCATGAAGTGCTGTTTGGTCCTGCATATAAGGGCATCCCCCTTGCGGCAGCCACTGCCATTTCATTAGCCAGGGATTTTGACATGGATACACCTTACTGCTTCAACAGGAAGGAAGGTATGCACACAACCTCACTATTCTCCTTATAGTCCTTCTCATTTTGTTTTTAATTCATTGATCAACGCGCAATCACATTTATATGCTATATTCTTCTATACATTCCTCTCTCTTTCTCCTGTTCTTTCTCTCTCTGGGTACGGATTTACCCACATCTATTCATTCAATTTCTTTTTCTTCCTGCGGTACTTTATATTTGATGAAAGGAGGAATATTAATTATACCAGTCGTGTATGACCTCTTGCTTGATTGTAATGGTTATTCACTTGCAATTGTGTTTTTGGTATATTATTCCCTTCAATAACAGCCAAGGCATGTGCAAGCCACTCCCATCTGGTGATAGCAAATGATCTTTTCTTTCAGACTATTGCCTATTATTGATAGGTAGAGAGAGGAAGGAGTCGTATTTGGCCTCATGAAACGCCTATGGTTTTATGTTTTAAACTGCGCCAGTCGAACTGTTTGACTAAGTAATTTTTTTGTCTAGAACTCATATTGCTCAACTTATTGACTATAGGTATTCTCCAATGTCACGGAAAGAAGAATTTTAAAAATATAATTGACACTAGTATGTTTAAATACTGTTTTATTACTAACAAGATCATATCATGCTGTAGTAGCAGTGTAATAATGTATGAATTTCCACAAAGATACACGTGTATTACATACAGCAGGTGAACTCTGACAAAGTGGACTGTCGATGGCATTAAAAAATTATTTTTAATGTGTAGTTTTTATTGAATTATAGGAGGTCTGACAATAGATACGTTGATCCTATACAGCTAAGGACCACGGAGAGGGAGGTAACACTGTGGGAGCGTCAATGAGGGGAAAGAAGGTTTTAATTGTAGATGATGGTAGGTATATATATATGGCCTGTATGCTGCAGTCATTGGTTGCTTATTAAGTGTACTGGACCAATCAGTCTCCTTTATTCATGGTCTACTCACTAATACTATATAGTGAGGATCATGGATGATAGGGAGTGGTTTTTGTTTTACTTGAACAGCATGGTTTGAATTAGATACAATATCCGTGATTTTTTATAATCTATATATTTGTCTGCACAAAAAGATCGACAAAACTTGTAAACTTGTATATAGATAAGGGAAAGTTCGGACATTTTATATATTGGCCGTTTCTATCATACGATTAATTCTTCATCCCATTCATCAGCCTGCAGCAGTTTAACATATAATCTACGCATATATACTTAAGCCATATTGCCTCCTTCATTATTATTCTATATTCTATCCATTATTGGTTCTTTCCCGCTCAGAACGCACCCACGTACATGTGCAGCATGTAGAAATCCACTATGCAGCTACTTACATTTTAAACCACCACCTACACCTTGCCTATTATATATACTAATCTGTGTATGTTTCTTTCAGTCATCACCGCTGGTACTGCTATCCGTGAGGCCATCGAGGTCATTACTAAGGCTGGTGGTATCCCCGTGGGGGTAGTGGTGTGTCTGGACAGACAGGAGAGAGGCAAGGCTAACCTCTCAGCCATCCAGGAGGTACGTGTGTTATAGTCATAGCCATAGTCATAATGATTCTACCTTAATCCACTCGCAACTTAACCTCATTGCAGTACAATACGTCTATGGTATATGTATGTAGGTAGGTATAGATGTGTCTCCTATCTGAACTTCACTATAGCATAGTATATCACATAAAGACATTTCAGATTAGGTTTATGGGTGAGATATAGTGAGCAATGACAGCGGATTCTCAATCATTCGATAATATGTGGGGGTACCTTCTGACCTCTATGTCTACCATTTTATACATTGTTCAGCCCCGTCCCGCACTTAAAATATGCGTCACGCCCCCACCATGAACCAATCAATGCAATACAATACTACAAAGAGAAAAATGTGATAGTCTAGCACCACACTTTGGACCATTAGGCCTACTATTTTACACTTTGTGGGCTTAATGTAAATTAATAGTTGCTTCCTTTGCCGCACACAATCAGTTCTACCTCTTGTGACTTTATCATCTGGATATAACTAACTCTGACTTGCACTGCATCTAGGTGGAAAAGGAGTTCGGGCTGCAAGTGGCCAGCATTGTGCAGCTGGATGAGATTGTCGAGTATGTCAAGGCCTCCGGCAACACTGCCCTGGCCGCTCACCTGCCTTCCGTCCAGGCCTACAAGGCCCAGTACGGTGTTTAAACACCATATAAAAATATAAAAATATGCTACAATTTTTTCGACTTTTTTATACTACATGATAATTGGCATGTCAAATATTGATGCTATATAGAATGCGTGTGGCCAGATCAAGTCCTTACACGTATGCTAGAATAAAGCCTACAATATATATATATACGACACAGCGTTGGTACTGTTTTGATGCAATCAATATATTTACAAATACACCTGGTCCAGTAATGCTATATAGAAGATAGGTCCACACCAGATAGTACTGATAATCTATGTATATATACATTTATATCAGAACCATGTATTAAATCTAGTGGAATGGGATGCAACCTAACATCATCATCTCAAATTTAACTACATGAGATCCTTGGTAGATGTGGGTATACATCTCAAATACAAATTCGTCTAGTTTAATTTAATAAATGAACGATGTTGTAATTTATTAAGAGCACCAATCACTGTTCCATTTTCAGTTCACCAGACTTGGTGATCTGGACATCTTTTATGGGCTTATCACGAGATCCGGTAGGGTTTCTCTCAATTTTCTTGACAACGTCCTCACCCTCTAAAACCTTTCCGAAGACAACGTGGCGGCCGTCCAACCAGCTAGTCTTAACGGTGGTAATGAAGAACTGGCTGCCGTTGGTATCTTTACCAGCATTGGCCATAGACAGAACGTATGCTTCACTGTGCTTAAGTATGAAGTTCTCATCTGCGAACTTTTCGCCATAGATAGACTTTCCACCTGTGCCGTCACCCCTATGAACAACAATAGGTTAGAACATTGTACATACAGGGCAATGTAGTTATATTCGTATTTACCCGCTAACTTCTCACTAGCTGTATGCTCATTAATAACAAAACAACACGAAAAAAAAAAAATGGAGAGGCGGACCAAACCGAAAAGTTGATTCAGTGAAGTGGTCTATCCAATAGCAAGAATCTATATAGCTTGTATATATGGGAGAAGAGCATGCACATAGATATGTTCGACAAGTTATTTAGGCGCGCATGCATATGTTAGCTGGCATTTTATATTCACTCCTCAACGTAAAAAATAAACAAAAACCTAAGATACAAACTGGTCTAGAAGCAATATCATTTTTTATATAATAGATCGAAAAGGGTATGTACTGATTACCGTGCTGCTTTAAAAGCACTCCAAAGCTTTAAATTTGAAAATATATTACAATATAAATAAAGAAAAATATTTCAATAAGATTTGAAATTAAATATTCAGAATTACATGGTAGCAAACACAAGTGTGAAAATCCAAAAAAAGAAGTTGGCAAACTAAATGTAAACGTAAAGGAATTTAGAAGGAGGGAAGTGATGGCAGGAGTAGAAAAACTTGCAAAGTTAATCATACTTAGTGAAATCACCGCCCTGGAGCATGAAATCCTTGATCACACGATGGAATTTGCTGTCCTTGTAACCAAAGCCCTTCTCGTGAGTGGCCAGAGCCCTGAAGTTCTCGACAGTCTTAGGCACCGTCGAGCCAAAAAGACCTATCACAATGCGGCCAGCTGACTCACCTATTTAGTAAACAAAACAAATATCAGGCCGATGTTCTTACTACCAGTTAGTATGATTAACTGGCAAGGGTTGTTAACTATACATGGATTTCCAGATCATTATTGCCACCTCTGTTGTCTCGCGCTCATTTCTCTTTCTCTCCATGCAGACGCTTTCCAAAATAACTTATTGGTAAATAATAAACAATCCAAACTAAATAATCCTGTACTTGCTTACTTTTGTAATTTTCAAGAAGGATAAATGGGATAATACGTTTTACAACTCAAACCCACATATAATCCCAATATGCAAGAAAAACTTGTAAACGTAGTCACTGCCTCCCAGGACAATATTTATATGCCAAAGGATAATCTTAATAAAAACGGACAAATACTGAACCGCAAAAATAAAAAACACCTGCTTCTTTTTACCTCCAATAGAGATGTCAAAGAACACCTTATTGGTGACCTCAGCATTCCTAACATCAAGAGCAGAAGCGACGCTAGCAAGCCCGAAGGCGGCGACAACACCCAAAACCAAATTCTTCAACATTTTTAAAATAAAAGCAATTCTGTTGAAAATGAGTTTTATTTCGGGCTTTTAAAGGCCAAAGTTTTGTTGTTTCAGCGTTATGTTCAAACTATGTTGTGAATTAAAATCAAATATCTATCGGTTAATATATTTAAATATTTCATAATGATTATGTGTATTAAATTTACCAGTTGATTCTTTCATTATAATTCTAAATATCACGCAAGGTTACGAGCGTTTGATATCGTGATTCCGGAATTAAGAATCTTAATCTTTAATATGATTTGTGATTGGCTATAATATTTGTTTTATTGCTAAGGCACGGCTACAGTCCAATAGATCACACTGATAAACATCGTCATTTAGCAACCATTTACCATATATAACTATAACACCACATAATTATATGTAATCTATTATTAGAAACAGGAGCTGACCCAGATTGAATTGGCGGGCGGAGCAAGTACGAACAGAACTTGCTCACTAGTAAATTCCTTCTCGAGTCTTATTCGATTCGTTGACTCTTCTCTTCTATTTTTTTACTCCAATCCTAAGCCTTCTAGAGTTCACAGCATTTACAACAAGGTCGAGTAGATCAGATAGAATTAGATAGATGCCTTCTCAATATCAGCAGTACCTGTGGTTTGTGGGATGAACACATGTTCTTTATGAAGATATGCTTAGAACCGTAAAGAATGTCAAGAAAACTGATACGAGCTTCTCCCAAGACATCAAGAACTATATATGTATTATGCATATTTTTTTATTCCTGATTGATTTAGAGCTTACCTCATTGTTTGCATAGTGATACACTAAAGGCCGTTTTTCTGTTGATAAGCCTATATTTAATATATAAAAATTACTATTGATTGTACAATGTAATCAGTAATCGTAGTGAATAACGTGATATTTTTCCATTGTAATTTCTGATCAGAAAAGCTGATCTCAACATCTCCTGGCAAACGGTATGCTGATCATGATATGTGGGCAGAACTAAGGTTTGTACATCTGCATTAGGACCTTGGCTTCTTGTAGCTGGTTGGTGACATGACCTTCGCTAAATGGTCATCTGCCATAAGCTGGGTTAATAAACACACAAGAAAATTGACCTCTCCATTAGTCTCACAATCTCTAGTATACCAATAGCTAACTATTATGTGCCTTGTGCCTCTCGGTACATAATTCTTCTCAGTGAGGTGAATACAGAATGATTTTCCAGCATGTAGCTTCATGCATCCAGTGCCAATGTGTAGGCAGTCAAGGAGAAATGCAATGTAGAAATTTTTTTGACATACAGTGGACATTGATATGTACTCACTCTCTGTTGTGGAAAGTATTGTTATGATGCTCTTTTTTCTTTGAGTCAGTCAATCAGTTTCCCTACAAGGGTGTGATTGCAAGTGATTACATTATTAATTACTATTCCAAATACATCAAGTAATTCCATAATTTTCAAGGTTCCTACAATTCCAGACAACCGAGATCTACTGAAATAGCCACCTACTCAGTATCCTAGCATAATATACATCGTAGCTATTATATATAAATTAAAATTCATTTTTCTAAATCTAGACAAGTTAACAAGTAGGTATGTTAACTTAATAACTTTATAAAAAATATCATCAGTAGAATTGGAATAGAACTAGCACATTGTAATATGCTTGATGAGCATAAGCATGAATCAATTGGAAACATGCATTATATATAGTACATAGAAAGCTGTACTATACAAGGTTTAATCTCATGGCTTCCTAATTGTGACAAGCATAAAAGAATATTAGCTGTGCTAGTATTATTTATAGTTTGAAACATGTACATGATTAGAGACAAGGAAATATCTAAATAAGCAAAATGATTAGTTTGCATCTGATCAAAAGCGTCAAAAATAACTGTCTCAATATTATTCATCCTAAGCCAATTGATTATCTCCCAAAAATATCAGGAGGAACAAGTACATTACTTAAATACCTTCATCCAGTGTGAGTCTTCATCCTAGAACAAACTGGATTTACCAGTTTGGGCAAAGCCTCTCTTTCCATAGATTCTTCTGAAACCAAGAGAATATGTACATACCTAATTTCTAACAAAAATACAATTATCAATATAAAACGTCATTAACTAATCTAGAGACAAGAGAGAAACAAACCTTAGATAAGACTTGACATTCAGTTATCACCAATGGATCAATGGCAGGAAGTTAAACCATTATCAAAACTATATGTCAGGAAGAGGTGCATTAATAGTCTTGCAGTAGAGCTCCTGATCAGTATTAATCAGTAAAGAGACAGTAAGTAGATCATCAAAAGTAAAATACTCTTGGTTGGTTGAAGAGAGTTGCTTGATTTTTGGCAAAAGCAAACAAGAAGAACTAATACCCCTGTTAGAAACAAGATCTGACCTGAATTGAAGTGGCAGTGGTGGTGGAGTCATAGGGACAAAACTTGTTCATGAGTGTAAAGTAAATTAGTTCTTCCGTTGTATTTGATTTATTAGATGGCCATTGAGTTTCAGTTGATGCTCTGAAATCATAGAAACCTTAGGAGTTATGAAATTGCATGACGTAATTGACAAATACAATGATTAACGTGATTGTTTGCAAGTGCAATTTTTGATCAAAAAAACTGATTCAACGCCTATTAATATAGATACTTGGGTATTGACAATGCATGCTTGGGGCTGAAGTCTAGAACAACTGACATTTTAATTACAACTTTTTCTATTTCCGTGCAATCTAACTTACAATTAGATTTACAAGCAGCCAAAGTCAAACCACATCCTATGACCCAACTTGAAACATAAATTTTGCATGCTGTAATAATTGTTTCTACTAAAGGATTTTTAAACTATACCACAAACTGTAACTTGGTCCTTTATGTACAATTACTTTAGCAACATTGAAAAATAACTGGAAAGTTACTTTTTGGGTGAGTGAATTTATACTACTTTGTGGCATGCCACTAATGTGGCGTTTAGAAACAGTATACATCCTGTTCTTGACTTTATGGTAGTCCTATTTCCATCAGAGTCTGCATCTACATATGCCTTAAGTTCCAAGGGTGATTTATAACACACCAATCCTGTGTTTAAAAATATTTTGAGGTATCCCATTCAATGAATTACTATTTTCCAGTAAGATTTGGATGGAGTGAAGACAAAACATCCTAGGTAACTGATTGTAAAGGCTATGTCTGGCCTAGTTAGTCAGGATATCCATGGAAGACAACCTATTGTTTTCTGGTATTACTTATTGTTACACTTTGGAGTTGAGTCTGTGTTTTTGTTTAGGTCTAACACACGATTTGGAAGTATAGTGGACATGGCTTGTCTGACACCTTTCATGTAGTATAGCCTTAACATCTCCCTGATCCTCCTGGGTTAAATGTATGGACCTCTGACTATTTTTTCAAATCTGGTATTCCAAATATTCTGCTAAAAATCCCATTGCCTTGCCTTTTCATGCTGCTGATTAAATTCTGGGTAGGAGCATTGTTGTTGAAGACAAATAGCATGACATCAACATGAATACATTTGGCTTAAAATGTGGTGTTTCTTGAGAAACAAACAGATATGGGTCATAATTGGTTGAAAAAAAAGTCATATGGCCAAAATTGCAGTTAAAATACACTGTTATATTAAAGACACTGCTGCCTTAAACCATAAAATAATCTTTGAGGCTTGCATACTCCATGCAAACAATCCAAGTATTCAAAGCCTTTGAGATGGTGCATATATATTTCTCCAGCTCTCCATTGAGGTAGGCTCCCACTATGTCCAGTTGTACTACTTCCATATCCTTGGGCGCTGTTAGTGCTTGCGGAAAACATATGTTAGTCAAGGAGCAAACTGGAGACTCTATACTCTATATTAAAATAATCAATGTTTTCCCTTTGATGATTACCCATCACTACCTGTTGTGTCTTGTATTTTTTGATGTTACCTTGGCTGTCATGTTTTTATATTAAATATCTGCATAGGCTTTAAAAAGAGTGCTTCCTTGAGTTTTATTCTCTATTTAGAATTGTTGGATAGAACTTACATTTCCTGCTCCATTGCTTCCTCCCATTGAGTCAATTAAGGGAAATTCATAGCTGCATAAACTGACTTAGATACAGTTTGGCCACATAGGTTGGCTTCTGTGGCTGACTATGTTGAGTTTGGGTCAGGTTGGTATCTTTTGCTTGACCTGGTGGTGGAGGGTGCATTTTGTTTTCTCAGAGATGTGCCAATATCTTCTGGCTGGTTTGTCTACTCCTTATTTTCCTTACTCCAACTATCTTCTGGCTCTGAACTTACACCTCTCCTTGATTTTTCTATCTTCTTATCCCTATCTTGCTAAAAACAACTCCTGCAGAGCTGATGTCTTCTCCTGGGACTCCTTTCATGGTGAAGGATCACGTTGTGGAGGTAAGGGCTCTTCTCCAGTTGTAACGACAGTTTTGACTGTTCTTGAGGGCTTGTCCTTTTGGTCTGGCAGAAGCTTTGGCTGTTTTTTTACATAGGGAAAACTTGTTTCTAAGAATTTGACATACTTATTTAATAATAATCCTCCTACTCTTAGTATCCAAAAGCCTGTATGCTTTCTTGATATCCCAGCATAAATACTGCCTCCCTTCCTTTTAGTACCATTTGATTTGATGTCTCCTTCTTGTACTAGCATTGGCATACAAAGGCTCTGAGTTGGCAAAATAGTATGGTAGATTGGTTTCATAAGGCTCAAGGTAGTGTTCACTTTGGTAGAATTCTGGTTGGCAGCACATTTAAAGTAAGACTACGGACTTCATGGCTTCAAACAATAAGTACCGAGGGAGAACACTCTTTATCCTCCCACTCCTTATCATGGTGAACAAAGTTTGATTAATTTATTCACTGAGACCATTTTACTCAGGATGGTGAGGAATGGTTGTTTAATAAAGGATTCCTAATTTCCTCATATATGATAAAAACGTCGATTTTAGGTACTTCATTCCATTGTCAATTATCAATATGCTCATAAACTTGTCATGCATAGCAATGGCATATACATGATACCATTTGAAACCTTAAAAAGTATCTGACTTCTTTATTAGTAAATATAAGTTGATGTAGTGTGACCATTCATTAATAATTGTTGCAACATAACTTGAAGCCTCAGTGAGACCTGTTCACTAGTCCAGCTAAGTCAGAGTGTACTCTTTGTAGTAGTTTAATGAGTTATCTCTGGGTAAAGAATTCATTTTATTTTGGACATACTGCACGTTCTACAGTCATGGCTCTTCTTGTCTAGCATCTTGTTGTTTGACATTACCAATGCAAGGAACATGCTGGCTAGACTTGGTTGCATGAACCTGGAATGAAGAATCTTATAAGCCATTAGGCCTGCACGAGCTTCTGGCTCTACTACTGTGGTAGGAGTTTGCTTTTTGACTACCAAATTGTCCTCCTGGCATGTAGAGATTGGTTCTGCTTGACCACTGTTTTTTTATACCTTCTCTGGTGGGATCACGGGAGCATCCAACCTGTAGATTATGTTATTTTTTCCAGTTCCTGTCATTACCATGACTCCTTTCTAAAAAATTGAAATTGTATCATCCTTGGGCACAGCTATGATGCCTTTTCCCTTTAAAGACAGAATGGAGAACAGATTCGCCTGTAAGTCCGGCACAAACAGTACATTTTTCAAACTAATTGGACTCACTGTTTCACCTGCCCTGGAAGCTAACCAAATGTTGCCAGATTTTAAAGCCATATTTTCTGTTCATTTCCCCATGAGACATATAATATTTCTGGGGAAAACGTGACGAAATCATGTCTTCTAAGGTGAATATGCCTTGATGAACCACTACTGAAAATAAAACTTGGATTTGACTCTCCTCTTAAATTTTCCTTATTTACATAGCCTGTAGCTACATATGATGTATCATCCTCTACTGTGTAGCCTGTGTTGTATGGCTTCTTTCCTTTCTTGCAATGATGAAGGTTGCCAACCCCTTTGCTCCCTGAGTGCTGGTTGGCTTCTATTCCTCAGTATGCCCTTTCTGCTTCCTTGAGGGCTTTAGTCTCTTATATTCTTGACCAGATTGATAATGAGTACCAATGTTGAGTTTGTTGAGTGTGTTCCCTGGCGCATGTCACATATAGTAGACTGATTGTTATAGAAACCCACAATAGGTCTGTGTTGGTGCTCCTCCCTTGAATTCTGTTAACTCCTATTTTCTTTTTGCATTCTAACTTGATATATATTGCTATATTTTTAATAAATTTCTTCAAATTTCTTCAAAGTCCCACGGCACTTGGTAACTTGATGAAAAGCTCTTACTTGATCCCTATACCTGGTGGACTATCTTTAAAGTACTTAAGCACTTTTATAGTTATAGCTTCCTCAAATTTAATTTGCCAAGAATACTTATTCATATTTGGACCTTGATTTGAATAAAACTGTCAAGATTCTCTAGAACTTTGGAATATTTAAATGTGTAGATTATGTCTACGTATGTGCATACATATTTATGTTTATATTACTGCTTAAAAATATAAAAATAGGTATGAGCATATGAATATAAGCCCGTACCAAATCGTATGAATATGTTGTCATTCACAATATCCTTTAATATAAGGACAGGAACCAGTTATTTTTAAGTGTCCCTTTCCTCTCTCTAAACATCTTACGTTTACATTGGTCAAAGAATAATAATATTATTGAAAAGAATTAAGAGCATGGTGGACTCGTATCTCGGAAGAGTATAGCTTGCTACTATATGCAAGATATTCTTTATAAGGTAGTTTTCAAAATTTATTTTGAATCCTTTATTATTTATTACAAGATAAGGCATTTTAAAGAAAAAGAAAAAAACAGGATTGTAACTCTAGTGAGAATAAAGATAATGTTGTATGTGGAGGATTATTCCTAGTATTATAGGGTAGGAATGAAAATTATACAGCAGAGCAGAATTTTTCTCTAGATGCTTTGGTTTAGCCATGCACTATTTCAGTCCAGTCTAAGACAGAAGCAAAGGACCAAGCCATCCAAGTAACAAGAGCCGTATTTTCAAAAGGGTTACATGGTTTGTCTTCCATCATATATGATGATCGACTATACATTGTTCTACAAAGACATCTCACATCCACCTACAACTTCTATTTCTCTCGTATTAGTTGGGGTCAAGCAGACTATTAATAAAATGCTGATAACAATGGTCCAGGTCTGAAATAGCTACTAATTATTTAAGAGCACCTCACCAATGTATAGGTACTAAAACAACAAAAGGCAGAGAGATATGTAATATTACAATTATAGATCAAGCTCAACGTCGTCCTCATCCTCCTCAAAGTGAAGACCTGTAAAAAAGAGAGTGAGTTAACCTAGTCATTAGGATACCAATATATACCAAAATTACCAATAAAAGGTCACTCCCACTCGCAAACAAACTATTTTAGTTACTTTTAGGTAGACTAATGTACGCTTGTGTATATAAGTGGGTATAAGTAAGTGATTAAGTGCACGCGTAAGAGCATATCTATAAATATGTATACATGTATATCAGGGAAAAATGATAAATACCTTGGAATTCAGACGTTGAATCCAAATGTAAAAAGGCGCGAGAGTTGGAGTCTTTTGAGCGTCTCTTATTAATTAAATAACGGCGAACCCCATAGTATCCAGCTGAGGCCACCATTATAGTTGCTGCAATGGCAAAAAACGCAATCTGTACAGAAATGTATAGTTGGTACGCTTGAAGGTTATATAATAGGCTCCGGTGTATTGTACTCCCTTGAAAGCTATCATCAAACCACCAAGATCTATGATCAGTCAATAAAAACTAAAGATCTACCTTGTACGAATTGTATGACAGAGAGCATGAAGGAATATAGGCTGAATTGACCGTTAATATAAATGATTATTATTTATACTATTCTGTAAAGAATTCCTTATATATAGGACACTAAGGAATAAGAAATACATCCTATGGGCAGTTATATAATGCATCTTTAATCTAATTAGATAAACCTACCAGTGAAATACGAAGAGTTTGTTTGGGTTTCTCATCTTCCTTGGCGTTCCTGCCCTCAACCTCCTGTTAAGGTTTACATTAATAACAAGATATCGTGACATGATATCCCTCGTGCATATAAATACAAATGCATAAGCATATGTGTGTACATTTAATGTTATCTGATATGGCCATCTTCACGCAAAAAATCTGTTTACACCTCATACTTTTTAAACAATAGTATAAAAATGGCAGTATATGCGTGTCAATGTATACAGGTAAGGGGATGACTGATAGAACAGCACCTACAAAGTTATCTATGCACGTATACTTGCATATATCTTATGAATAGTGGGCACTAAATACAGGAAAGCAAAGTAGGAGGAAGAATAAGATTAAATGGTCGTTTACATTAGTGAGGTATATGTATGTCTAAGGAATAATCCACATTTAGCACATCTCTATAAACGGAACTGTAGAGCATGTATAGGAATACATAATAAAGATGAGATAGAATAACAAAAGAAAGAAAGCAAGATAATAAAACCAAGAAATAGAGCATAGACTCACAATATTGCTTCCCGTTTTGTAAGCCCGGATAGCAGACGAGAAATTATTGCGGCATTCCTTAAGTTGCATCTGAAAACATGACAATTAGCATTTGTTTTACTTAGCCCCTTCATCAATAACACTCATTCCACAATTGTAAATATAAAAGCACGCATACATATATGCATCCACAAAAGAACAGAGCCGCATGTGCAACACGACGTGACCTTGTCAAAGCACCTCACTCCAATATTGAAACAGCAACAGGCACTATGGAACTATGTATGTACACCTTCGCCTACCCATATATAGGCTATTCTATCTTTTCCTTGACCGAACTCTATCTTTGACTAGGTATAGAGAAAATGCACTTCATGTGAACCGATGGTAATAAGAAACCACAACTAGCGTAATATATAACCAATCATTATGTAAAATCAATAACAGTCTTCCAATGTACAATAGCTAGAACGTATACCGTTGTATGGATGTTGAGAACTAAATCAACGCAATATGTAAGACATAATTATATAGGTCGCATGTTCTTATCTAGAACTTGTTCAAGTAAACCATTCATACCAAAGCTGATATTTTGAGTATGGTATATAGCATTATCCTATTATTTCAATCGCACACCATACAGTGGATATGCCAGTCCTGATTGATACATCATGCAAACCACAGCCTCTTACCTTAGCTTTCCAGGTGAATAGGCAAGATGTTGCATCCATCAAGCGGGCCACTAAACCCCAAGTCATTGTTATTCATTATAGATAAAGATGGAATTATTATCTATACTACTATCTGATACCTTTCTATCTGCACCACTATCATGTGATGGAGCCAGACAAACATCGTTCAGTTTCGTTTACATATAACGATCTAGGGCGCGCCCTTTCTAATCATATACCACCTATTATCTACAATCAGGATGCACTCACCTTGCATAGAGGTCTCTGCACTAAGTCGTTTGGATTGGTCGCCTAGTATAGGCAAATTATCGGCTAAACGTTTAAGATTGATTCGGCTTTTCTACAAATGCATTAATGTCAATAATATATATATATATATATATACGGATGACAACATCTATGTATGCAAGAATTACAGTTGGGATATCTTGGTGTATGTGAATGTTAACGTTAGCAGGGAGATGGATTTGAAATAGAAAGCACAAAATAAACCAACCTCTCTCCACCTTTCAAGAGCATCCAGCATTGTTATTCCATCAGGTGATCACACATGCTTTCCCTCTTACAGTACATAGAATAGATATGAACACATTCTAACTCACAGCCATACTACCGTTCTTGTATGGAAGCATCGCTGTAGAAATTTTCATTCATAGAGGAAGACAGCCTTACCTCAGTCGTGAACATAACCGAGACGTCAGCTCTTGCAGCATCCCACTCTTTAATACATCTTCCTAGATCAGGAAAATCTCTATAGTTCAACTTCTGGGTTTTGTTCATCATAGTTTCTGGTACCTTATTATTGTTGACAGCACGTCGTCCGAAATCGTGACTTGGCTTCTTACCATCGTCAACATACAATCCAGTGAGACCTCCCTATATGGTGAAATATTACAATAAGGCACCTGACATGGAAAGAAACATAAACATAAATCTGCATAAAAACACATTCACATTTCAAAATCTGCTTCTAGATGGGCAAAAATAAAAGCATGTATTATTTACATACATCCCCTTCCACACAAAGATGCAATATATAGGAATCATAAAAAGTATCATGCCCACTGTAAACACTAGCACACTTTATTAAATCAACCTCCTTCAATAAACAATGCTGCCATTCCCCAACTTACCTTTAAAATCCACAACATCAAATTGACGACAGGGGCATCATAAGTTTTGCTCAACTCGTCGATATTGTACTGAACAATTTCGGTAATTTTCTCCAACTGGGGATTTCATAGTAAAAAATCAATAAAGGACACAAACAGATGGGTAGATGTACATATTCTAGGAACATAATACTGGGACCAAGAACAACTACTCATGTATTAAGGCGCTTTTATAACGGTCGATGAAAAGATATGCATACTGATCAGATTGGTATATCTAGAGTATTTTTTGACCAAAACTGGGTTAGATATACCAACGCTTCGTCGGTAAATCACTAAATATCATCACGGAACACTCATAGTGTCTAAACAGATATGATAGAAATTAGTACTATGTGGCACATTACACACAAACCAATCAACATAAAACATACGTCATGTCTGACTTCTTTCCACATTTCCCTATCCAATGTATTTAGCAGGGTGGGGGCTTCATTGATGCAGGAAGCAAGTTCATTCCAAGTTTGTCCTGTAGACAATAAAAGAGTGTTGGAGGACTGGCTTAAAATCGAAGAATAGAATATATGCAAGAAATAGATTGAGGTAAGAAAGGGCAAGGATAATAGTAATATATAGTGAAGGTGTATTGGAGCACTCTACCTACCAGTTTTCATCAGGTAGCGTCGTTCGTTTGGTTGTATTTCTGTCAAAAGTTCGGACACTACATCTTTTGTGCAAGCCTTTGCCAGATCCTTAGCATTTTGAATACATGCTTCACCAGTTTTATCCTCCTCTGCAGAGGCTGATTGTTCAGTATCAGATTTTTAAAAAAATATGGTTCAAAATGAAGGAATGTAGTGGGCCTGAATGCTACAAAATAGAATGGGTACTCAAAAAATCGTCATGGAATAAGATGGATGCATAGTGTGTACATTATGATAATTTGATACGTGTACATTTGATAATACCTTAAAAGTGTGCTGTGTATTCATATATGACAATCATACACCAAGTCAAACCCCAAACCCAAAACTGTCTTGGATCCTTCTTCTATCTATCCACACTTATTTCATAACTATATAATATTTTTCACTTCACATTAAAATAGACTACACACCAGTCCTGCAAATGCTGGCTATTGTGAAGGCGTTCAAATAGCAGCCAACGTCTGCATCCATAAAATGGTTACGAGCATACTCAATAAAGGCTTCTCGGCAATCCGCTCTACTAATGGCATAACTGAACGTAGAGTGATCAGGTTAGAAATGAAGTTCTCTAAAAAACAGTCTAGATACGAAAAAGAACATATATATATATATATATATATATCACTATTGCCCAAATTTAAACATCTTTACAAGTTTTTTTATACATCCCTTCCTCCCGGGGGAACCTATCTTATACAGTCCAACCACCAGATAACCACAGAAAAATCTCTCACCTTAGACCATTTAGAGCGTCCAAAAGTGGTCCATTGCAGATAATTGTGACTTTCTTATCAATAACATCTGCCTCCTCCACGCAAGTGGTATAGGTATTCACAAGCGTGATCACCTTTGGAAGATCTTCCGCACATGGTATATTTTTAATATTCTTAAAAACTGTATAAGGAATTATGTTAGTCCGCATTTCACCATGCGGATTCAGGGGTGCAATGTTCACCCAGTATGGAAATTGGTTCAAGATCTCTTAAGGGGTCTTAGGGCCTTCCAAGGCATACTTTACCACGAGTGCATTTTATATTACATGTAAAGATGGGTGGCGTTTTAATAATAAATAAATAAAAATTCGGTCTTTCGAATGTTCCTATAGGAGCTGGGCTTATGTGTAGAGGATAAAGTAGGTGGTGTACGGGTATTTGAAACTGTGTAGATAATGCTATACTAACGTAAAGGCCGTGCTATAGAATTGTAAATAGATCTAGGCAGCCACTAATTATGATAATGCGTTTTCGTACTCACATTGTGCTTGGGTGAAAGAACATAGGGCCATAAAGGCACCTCCAAAGAATAATTTTCGACCCATGTTATGTTACACTATAGAATTACTTCACGAAAATATATTTGTTTAATAACACTAGTCATAAAATAATACTAAATTATTTATATGGAAGTACCGATCGGTGCTCAGGCCATTTATAGTAGATTTTTGTAATTTGATCATCTCGGTATCGAGTTATAATTGGACCTTTTCCGAAGCATTCTGACGACTAAAATCTAGGTGTATTACTCTATTCGTTCTTATTATATGATTACTTATCATAACACGCCATTCGACAGTTAAGTTTATCCAAGCACTGAGTAAGTATTAAGCAATAAAAAATAAGCTGCTGTCTAGATATATTTTTAACTAGATCAACTCTGGTTTTATTAAATATAAACGTAATGCCCAGGTCAAAATATGAATAGATATAGGGTAGTAGCTATTTGAAACAGTCTGCCACGACTAACGCTTCCTGGGAGTAGATGATATGTACTTCGGGCAGCTTTGGCATGTTGTTACCATGGCATTGGTCGTTTATAAACGAATAATATTTGTGAGGTAAATAAAATGTAATACACGGCTATTTAGTATTATAATGTTAGTGGATCCGATCCGGATATATTACTCTGATTTCTCGAGGCAATTTTTATGTGCTAAAAATTAAATGCTGTACAAATTAACTTATCGAGACTTCTTTTAAAAGAAGCATTCTTCAAAGAAATTAAGATAAAATATTTTTTTATAATATTAAGTTTATATTATTAAGAGTTCTTGTGGAAAATCGTATATTCAGTTATTATTTTAGCATTAACTAGCCTTGGTCGATGTTCGTGCCGTCTTGTATTGGTCTATTTACATGGTTTGATGTACCGCAATTTTGGGCAAATGTATTTATAGAGCATGTTGTTGTGAAGCATAAGCTCTCCTCTGTAACAAACCACCACGTGTATTAGGTTGATGGTCACGTGGTCTTTTTTGTATTGGTAGTATTAGTACTAGTGGTTGAAATATCCTATGTTAATGTGATGTGCTCGGGTTAACTAATTTTATCAAAAGTTACTAGGATATCCATAAAAACTGAACAAGTATGTAAGTTCATCTATTTCAATTTGATGGATCACCTATAAATAAAAAAGGCTTGTGTTGTCATAATATAAGGATTATTGGAAAATGACATCCTGATATAGGCACAGGGGGTTTCGATCCGAATTATAGATCTGTCGACCGGAATTATAATCCGGCGACCGAATTATAAATTTTTCTGCCGATATATGTGAATAAGGAGGAAGATACAAAAGGTTCAAATGCTAGGACTGAATAGCATCTTGAAGGCCGGAATAGTAGTGATCTTACCCCGCAATACTATATATTGTGTCCCCATTTAGATGACAAATTAACCCATTCTCTCATATATGTATATCTTAGCTGCTGCTGTTCGCCATGATGTTCTTTGTATATATATAAGTTTTGAAAACAATTTTCAAAAAAATTCTTGCAATTATATATATATATATATATATATATATATATATA
>NAOQ01000001.1:345182-356409 GCA_002751075.1 Ichthyophonus hoferi
GTATAGAGAAATGGTTTAAAGACTCAGCTGGTGACATGGTCATCAGCGACGTCTCAAACCGCACTCAAGTGCAATTTTCTCAATCTCAGAAGAGGCATCTTAGCCAAACTGAGATAACCGATTCCTTACAGAATGAATGCATAGGAGATTCCTCCAACATTTCTTCACTGGTTTCTAAAATGTAGTTCACTAACATAGAGTTTTCAGGTTTGTTACCTGTGGATGTTTATATCAATCACGTTTGGAAACTAGATAGAAGCCAGGCACTTAAAGCACCATATATCATTAAATTTAAGGTGAGGTCACAAATTTCAGCAATATCGAAGGAGAGCGTTCAGTCTAGACTGTGTATACAATAATGTCGAGCCAAGTTTACATAAGCCTGTCCGGCTCAAAATAAGGTATCAACAAGTTATTATTCTTATTATACTTAACCTACTTATTTATCTGCTTTAAGCTGAATTATCATGTTTTCACTTAATATAGGAAAATTGAGGTGAATCAAGAACATTATATGTATATACACTGTCCAACAGTAGTTACGTTTGCGAGGATCTCAGCGATTCTCAAAACCTAAATTCAGAGCCAGTAGTACATCAAAGCAGTACATCCAATTACTCTGGAACGCATCTCAAATTACTGTCAAAATCAAGATACTCACTATTGGTTTAAAGCAGCGACATAGGTAGTTCTCAGAACCCCATGTTATCAATTTATATATTTTCATGGTGGAGAGAGCCAGTTTTATTATAAGGAAACCTGCATTCTTGACCACAAATTAGGTAGAAAATGGGCAGTAGTCTACCTCGTTGCTTATTATGAGGTAAAGATAGCGGAACAGTATATTACGATATGACAGAAATGTTACGTTTAGACCGACTTTACCATAGATTGCAATGCTATAACCACATTTTTATTTAGTATTTAATGTTGTAGTTACCATCATAATCATATTTTTCATGTAAAACTAGATAAATTGCGAACCTCCCTTTTTTTTTTTAAAAAAAAAAAATGCACTTCAATGGTCAATTATACCTTGATCATATATAACCCTTTAATTGAAACACTTAAAGGTTGTTTTCATTTAATGTGCACTCTGCTTTCAGTACTATAAAAATGTTTTGGCGGATGAAGTTGGGTAGATATAGCTTTCGATTCCGAAGTTGGGTCAGAAAAGAGAAAAAACTTAGGCAGTACATCAGTATCCTTATAAATAGTATTTTTGAACGGTGAGTGTATTTTTATTTTAACAGTTATGTGATAGAATTTCTGCTTAATATACAAGAAAAATGATAAATGAAGTATTTTTATGTTTCCCTTGAAACCAATCTCCACGAAAAACAAGTGCAGTGTTCTTCTACAGTCAAGATATATCTATTATTACCAGTATCTTATGTTGATAATGTGCTCTATATTGGTTGGGCGAGATTGTTAGAATAAAATTTCACAATTTGAATTAACTATTTATTTTTAAGGTCAGTAGTATGACTTTCACTTGTCTACAAATAAATGGCTTATTATGATTATGACTATTATTATTATTATAGCTATTGTACAGTGTAGAAACTGAAGCCTCTTTGTCCCTTATTCCACATACGTCACGTAAGATGTCGTTACGAATGCGTTTGAAAAATTGATTAGTGGCATATGTTTATGTGAGCCATGTCATTGGTTACATAAGCTCATGCGCCAGGTAAAAAAGCTAACGGTATTTTGATAGCATGATCCATATCTAGTTAAAAGTTTTTTAATACTAAGCCGATTTATTTTAGTCTTGTAAAATACCAATAAAAAAATGACAATAGGATCTTCAATTCACTGATTAGATAAGGTGAAACTAAATATTTAACGGACGGAGCAGACCACGCCGTCACGTATTTGAGCTATATAGTGGTTAAAGTGTAAAGCGGTCAACCAGGCCACGCAGTTCGTTCGTTATTTTTAATGCAGATTACAAAATAATTGTAATTTTTTACTGTTACCACATTTTTCTTAGGCGCGCTTTTAACGTTTATAACGGTTATTCTAAAAAAAAACAAAATCTACCCGCACCAACGGCAACTTATCAGCGGGTTGCGCTAACGTTGTATACTTTCCCTTCCCACTACAAGAGGTAAGAGGAAATAACAATTATAGAGACCTACCTAAGTAATAAAGGAACCCACTATTTTTCTCTTTACGTGTTGTACGGGTTTTTGTTAATATTTTTATCGCAGAAAAAAATATTTTATTGTCTTAGTTTAGTATTGTTTAGTTACACCACCTTTATTTGGTGTTATTTTTTTTCTTAAATAGAGTATTTTAACCGATACTGCACTGTTGCTCCGTAGGGTTTCTTCCCATTTTGTCTCGGTTGTTTTAGAAATCATGCTTCTCCTGTATCGTGTCCTGCTTCGTTTTTTGTGGCCAAGCGATAAGTTATTTTTGCTTATAGTTTTCTTTTATTGGCGTCACTATATATGGAAATCACGTATATGAATAGTATCCGTCTTTATTATTGTCGCTCGAGTCTCCGACTTCTGTTTCAGCCAACCCAGAATTCACTTCTTTACATACAAGTCGCCTAGTAGCCATGGTGAGTTTGTGGTTTTTTGGTGTATATGTTTAAACAAAGACCACTCCCACAATTCTAACATTTCACCTCAACCTCCAGCGCCAGTGTAACTTTCCAATATTCTTAAAGCATGTCTCGACGTGTTAAAGTTCAGTATACCTCCGGGGAAACTGTACTGGGCTCCAAGCTCCTGTCACTTCCTGCAACAACTGAAGAATTTTTTGAACTGATCAAACAGAGATTCGCAATAGGCCCAAGTGACCACCTACAGATGAAAGTGGATGAAGCAGATGTTGATGATATTGACATAATACGCGACGACGACACGGTAGTGGTGTCAAGAATTGGTGATATTTTGCAAAAACGTCCAGCCATGCCCTTTGCACCTTCCGTTACAGCCCTCGCCTTTTATCCGCCACCATCTTTTCCTGGCGCAGGTGGGGGAAATGAATGTATGTTGGTTGATACATATACATACTGATATTGTAATATTTACTATGGTATACAAGTGAGTTTATTTGTTATTCTGTTCTTCGTATGTACACGCAAATGGCTTTATAAATACGAGTATTTGTATTTGTTCTAATCCATGCCATACCATATCACCCCATATATATATAGGGATGTTTGGAGACAGCTTGGGTGGTTTTGGGCCTTATGGTGACATGAACTCAGCACGTTTTGCGTTGCAAAACCGCATGGTACCCAAGAAAAGACGCTATAGACGAACCCACAAAGAGCTTGCACGAAACCACAAGTGTACTATTGAGGGGTGTGGAAGACTTTATGCTTCGGAAAATTCGCTTGTGCAGGTGAGCAAAAAACAGATATATATATGTATGTATATATAATATAATTGTATGCATATTATGTGTGCACGGGCATGTAATGTAACCGTGTATTTTAAAGCTTGCACATATTTACACATACATATAGTATTCTGTGCACAGATAATTAGTAGTCGCATCCACATTACACCAGTAAAATGGTCATTGAAGAGGGTAGTAAATTGGAAAACTAGAGGAGTGATTGGATTATAAGTCCAATTGCTTTTATGCGTACATGTTATTCCAAGAAGCTTTATCATGTTATGCTGTGTTTCATTATATTATGTTATGTTATACTCCACTTAGCTTTCTTTTAGGACGGTAGGAAGGAATGTAACAATATTCAAACATGATGCACAAATTCTTTTTTAAAAATATTTCTTTTAAAATTCTGGTATAGTGGATAATATGAGTATGAATATCTAGACATTTGACACCCGTCTATATCACTCTTTATGGTTACACACCGAAAGGCTTGATATATATTACAATACAGGTAATATGGCTCCCTCGTTTCCTTAATTGCATACACATTGACTCGCTTCATTCCCTCACAGCACATTCGGATCAAGCACCCATCATTTGCAGGTGATGTGGCTAAAAAAGGACGCAAACCCTCCACCGGAGCTCTTGAAGTTGGGGGGGTATTTTCGGATGGAGGAGTAGTGTCAGGTACAGAAATAAGGCCATACCCTGAAGGAGGATCTGAAAGTGTAGAGGTTGGGGTGGGCATAGGTATGACCATGGCAATGGAATTACATGGAGAACATGCGGGGGAAGAGAGACCTAAAGATATGGTAGAAACAGGTCTAGACAATAATAAAGTGGATATGAGAATGGAAGATAGAATGGAGGCCGTTCTGGAAAATAGAATGGAGACAGGTATAGAAAATAGAATAGATGGTGTGAAAATTGATTATGGAATGAAAAATAGAATGGAGGGCGGAGTGGAAGCGGTAATGGAAAATAGAATGGATGCTACAATGGATTCAAGCATGGAATCCAAAAGGGCAGAGGTGGTAATGGGAATGGAAAATGTAGGAACAGCCGTTGAAACGAGTCTACCTGTAGATGAATAAGAACTGAATGGTGTTGCAATATTGGTGAGTTGCATACATGCCTCGTTGTCATTCTTAATCGTCTTGTTCTATAGTTCGTAGGACGTGATGTCGTGTGACGTCTACGATTGATTGCACTTACACCCACCGTGGTAACCTCTAAGAAAGGAAACTTGTATTTTCCCTTAGTATCTGGGATCTATTCTCCAACCACTGGCATATGGTTTATATGGAACCTACTGGAATAGTACGAATTTGGACACTAAATTCGTATTGTTTCAATGCGCGTAATGCCTGCCATGCCTGCCTGTCCGTTCATTTTTTTTCCTCCTCTTGTATATACATGCATACATCTTACACAGTGTAACAATATGTGGCGTTTCGCTGCTAGACTAATTTAATTACAGACTAAACTAGCAAATAGAAGACAATAAGTTATGTATGTGCTCAGGCTATGAATTGCCTAATATTCCTAGAATGTTAATCAATGACAGGTAGGTTACAAAACAACTTCGAATCATCCAACTGTTATGACTCGAGTACAGAAATAAATAATACAATCTATAAGTGCCAGTGTTACTGTGCACTTTAAAACCAGGGAAAAATTGACTTTGATATTTATAATTGCCCGAGTTAATTTAGAAATTAGTATTATTAGTTTTGGCCACTAGCATGCAATTGGCAGGTGTATATTGAAACACGACCATTTAACAAGTATGTGTTTGAGCAGTGCGCCTTATTATTTTGAAGTTTAAATATATTATATTATTAGTCAACTATATAAGGAACAAAAACATAAAGTTCTTAGTTGACGTTTTATTTTTGGGATTCATTATTATTACAAATATAATAAAATGTTAAAAATATAATATATGAATAAATCTAAGTATCAGTATGAGCTATGGGAAACCCAATTGGTATGAAAAATATATACTATTAGTTATAACTTGACTTTTTGGCATAGTAACATCAACTGTAGTTATAAAGTATTCACCTATTTTGCGGCATATACATTATCTATTGATATACTTTGAAGGATCATTAACCATCATAACAAGGTTCCATGCTTATGTATAGTGCATGCACCTTCATGTTCACACAATGATCGCGAGGCTGGGTAACAGGAATTGATGTAGAGAACAACAATTCACTGCAAGGAAAGAAAAAAAGGTGAAAGATACAGCCAGCTGCGATAAGACATATAACATTAATGCAAATCAAGTGCTTACCTACCTTTCATCAACCACACACACCAAAATAGTTGTGCTGATTGGGAAATAGAGTCGACGTTCATCGGTTGATCTTTTGATGGATAATCTAGAGTATTTTGGCAGCCCGTCGATTCTTAGGCCTTAATTCTAAGTCGTTTCCCGTTGTGATTTATTTAGAGGAGTCTCGGTATCACTATTTCCTGACATCTTGACGCTTACACTTGCAAATTGTTATAACCGCTACAGTTATAATATCCATATTTATAAACTTCAATTAAGTTTACGTCTAGACATTAAAATTACACTGACAGGATAGTCTTCAACTGCACGAATAAACTTATGTTTTATAAAAGCGGGTTCCTTTCCGCATTTCAGAAAGACTTTAGTACTCTGTTTGATCGGCATGGGGACTTCCTATTGGTATCTATACATAGATACCAATAATCTAATTAAAGACATCCATTTTAAGCGCTTATAACACCAGCTTCGTTGTACAGGGGACCAATCGCACCTTTCAATTCTGATGGATTGAAACCAAATATAATTACTGAAACCATGTAAACGCCCTAAATTGGTCTACGTGTTGCAGCAGTGACATCATGTAGAAAGGGACCAAGCACACTTGGCAATGCTGATGTGTTGACGTCTTGACGTTTGAAATATAGTATAGTATGATTATCAGTGATAATAATCAAACTGTAGCAACGGTGATATAAAACCCCAAACATCAACTGCTTATTATAGGGCGGTAGTCATAAGTTAACCTTGAGATGTTTCAAATTGGCATCGTAAAAATTGGACTATGGACTAGAAAATGAGCGTGCAGCTCTCTAATGAACCGACGCCAAACATACTCATCTATTTCCTCTTCAGGATTAATGGCTAGACTGTCAACTTTGCTTGCTGTAATCTTCAATAGATTGATAGTACTTGTAAGAGTTGGGTTGGAAAAAATAGGCATGTATTGTCTAGTCATTCGTTGCATAAAAAGGCAAGAAGGAACTGCTGATGCAGCTAAATTACGTTGAACTATTATTACGCCCAAGCAATTACATGTTGTGTACACTGCTTGGATGCCACTAACCAACTACTTCATGTATAACAGCCGCTTACTTGCCTAAAGCCAAGAGGCCTTAGATATAGTAAATAAGTCAAGTGAGCCTGTATCTATTGCTAATAACCAGATTTCAGTCTGTAATAAAAACTAGAAGAAACAAAATAAGCCCCCATGCAGTATAATACTGGTTGCAGGTCCAGAGAGCTAGAGAAAAATAATACCTGGAGCCAAAATGTTGAATAATTGGATGACGGCACTGTACTTCTCATGGGTCAAACAAGATATGGCTATACCTTTCAATTTTCCAAACAGGAATTTTAAACTTCAATATGCGAATCATTAAAATATTTAATTAAAGCCAAAAGCAATGATAAGAATCCAAGTTTTGGTTTTTATTGAATATTTTGATAAGTCACATATTGAAGTTTAAAATTCCATTTGAAGATGAAAAGGTATAGATGAAACCAAATTAGGATTACCTTGGCATTTTGATATAGCATCATATTGGTCAATGACCATGAAAAACGATAAGTAGATTGGTAGTTGTGTTCCAGTGATATCTATGATATCTATTGTGGATTGGAATGCTGAATAATAATAAAATTATATCCTATATCTATTTAAGAAGACAATTGCTTTAAAAAATGTGTAAAAAATGCAGTACTGGTACTTTTGGTTTTGGTTTTAATTTTAATAAAATCCAACACAGGGAAAGCACCAGAAAGATTGGGAGCAATATTGCATACAAAAGCCATAAGCCAATAGTTCCACATCAAAGGCTATAGCGTTTATTTTAAAAATGGGCACTTCCGGGCTGCCCATAATCGTTGCGAATTGTTCCCATTGGTCAACTCTCTAAGTTCTCATTGGTTAGTCATATTCTTGGTCCATGTGTGTGGAGAGCATCCTCACCATAAAGCCTGAATGCAGAATCAGATCCTTCAGTATTTTGTGTTATTATGTTTATTTATAGTTAAGGTTAAATTTTTATTTTATTTTTTATCCCGAAGGGTTGCCCGTGGCATTGATTCAGACCTACCTAGACATTTTTAAATGTTGCAGGGTTCAAAGTCATTATAGGCTTTCACTTAGTGCTCCACAATCATCTCGAGATCTTCTAAGATCTCCCCGCATAGCTTATTCACATGTTCAAGCCAGACGTTCAGACGGCCGTGCAGTCTGACGACCATTTCTCTAAGCAGCCAGGAAGTGAAGAAGATGGAGAGGTTAAAAAGCACCTAGTGAGTCCCTCAAAGGTTCTACCGTATAGAAATGTATCTGGGCATGTTTATAATAGTAAGTCTTCTGAGGAAATGATACTCGTACCCTCGAACATTACTGAGGTATGTTGGTGGTTACTACACATCTTTCACATATTTATTTTTTTGAGAGGCTGAATGATCCGGAATAAACAGATATTTTGCACTTGGTTGACTATGATCTTATATTAAATATTAAGAATATTTGAATTTGGATAATTTGAGTTAAAGAACAGTTGTATATACATATTTGAATACTCTTGTTATTTGGTCTGGGAAGTTAAACTGCTATGGGCGTGGTTAGTACTCTGGTGGGGGACCACACGGGAATACCACGTAATGTATTTGAGCTTGAATCTATGCATTCAGATGTCACATAGAAATTTACTTGTGACTCTACGTGTACGTGTGTGTGTACTCATTTATACCAAGTACGTGTGAATTAGAGCCCATGTATATATGGGTGACTGGTTCATAATATGCCATGTTTAACATGTTTTTATACTTGGTGGCTTTCAAGACATGCCAACCTTGAAGTTCCGATGGATCTTTTAGTATTTTAATACAAGCTTTGTCTCGGCAGATTTCTTCCTCCTCTTCCAATATTTCTGCCAGATCTTTAAAGAGATCCGATCTTGGCACCCAAATTTATGAAAGCACACAATTGCCTACTTCAAACGAAACACATATATCTCCTGTTACATTATTCACTCCCCTGGCCCCTGCACATGCCATTAATAGCTTAAGGACAAATAATTACGATTATGGGAAAATCTCCACGAAAACATCTAAAGAAACCACTATGTCTGAGACAAATAATGCAAAAGAATCTCTACTCAATATTAATTTAGAAGGAGTGACCTCGAAGGACTTTCCTGCAAATTATGTCTTGCATCAAGAACGCAAAGAATCATTGGCTCTCACAAATCAGAAGGAACTAGACAAAAAAAAATTCCCCGAATCAAGTGATGCTAAAAATGGTTTAAAACGTAGGGAAAATATAGATAAATTGATCGAAACAGCCGAGGATGAGGCTGATATTAGGAGAGAGGCCGAGTCGAAAAGATTGGAGGAGGAGGCGTCCCTTAAACTGATTCAAGAGCTACTGGTGTGTAATTATTCTTTATATACTATACTTACCTTATACATGTCTTTCTCTACCCTTTTTCCCTGTCACCCTTTTCTTTCTTTATGCATATATATCTATGCCAACTCATCTGATTTTCACATCGTTGTATCCACTCTTTGATTAAGCATCTATATGTTGATGTTTACTTCTTATATAAAAAGCACGTTTTTAAAACCACAGTGAACTGTAATCAGCCATTTTTGTGTTAATCAATTTACTTACTTGGCTCACCTCATGGCTCCCTCGTTGGTACCCAACCACTCATCTATCTATCTATCTTACCATTGGGGTTGAGCTCAGGTAGCGCTGAGCTACGATTGAAATTTCTAGGTGTTAATCTGCCATGCTATAAAAAACTACAAAGGTTGTACTCGCATTGGTACTTTATTAGAAAATATACCAATAATACATAAAAACATGTTTCCTTTAGTATCAGTCCCAGTGACACATGCGAGTGAAAAGGGAATTTGCTACAGCTGAAAAATGAAAAAAAAAAAAAAAAAAAACATCTAACTTTTCCTAAAAAATAGATATTTTGTTAATTGCTTATCTGTGTTGATTCAATTACATGTAAGTATATGTATCATTCCGTGTGCAAACTTTCCCCGTGCTCTAATAAGGCAATTGCTAATATGCATGTAATGCACAAATCAGGAAGTGGAGGAAAAAGAAGTGCAGGAAAGGAATAGGATTATCCAGTTGGATGAAGTGTGGGCCCGTCAAATACATTTATCTTTGGAGGAAGATGAAAGAAGACTGCACGAGCAGGATGTAATAAAGCAAAAACAGAAAGATCTAATTGAGGCAAAAAAGGCAGCTGCACAAGAGAAAGCTAGGGTGGAAATATTAACGAGTAATAAAGTTGAAGAAAAGACAAAATATAATGTAGAACGGCAGGGACATGGTACATCAAACCTAATGATTATGGCAAATATGGAAGCCAATGTAAAGGAGAAAAATGAAGTACAATTGCGAACAGAGGAAACGAAGAATAAAAGACTTACAACTGAAGAAGTGAGGAAAATAAGAGCCGAGATGAAGAGAAAGATAAAAGCTGATGTGGACAAGAAAATGAAGGAAGAATTTGAAGAAAGGAAAGCAAGAATGAGATGGAGCAGAGAGACTCTAGCCATTACCCACGTAGAGACTCTAGCCATTACCCACTTAGAGACTCTAGCCATTACCAACATAGAGACTCTAGCCATTACCGATTATCAAGAGATAGAGAAAGAGAAAGAGAGAGAGATAAAAAAAGAACAAGAAAAGGAGAAAGTAAGATTACAGGAAGAGGAAAAGGAAAAAAAAAAAATTCTAGCTGAAGAAGACAGGAGAAATAGAGCTGAAATCAACAGAATATTAAGGGCTGATGCGGACGAGAACATGAGGAATGAATTTGAGGAAAGGAAAGCAAGAATGAAAGAAAGAGAGAAAGAAGAGAAAGAAAAACAAGAAAAGGAGAAAGTAAGATTACAGGAAGAGGAAACGGAAAAAAGGAAAATTCGGGCGGAAGAGGACAGGAAACAAAGAGCTGACATCAACAGAAAAATAAGGGCTGATGCAGACAAGAAAATAAGTGATGAATTGAAGGAGAGGAAAGTAAGATTACAGGAAGAGGAAACAGAAAAACAAAAAATTCTGGCCGAGGAAGATAGGAAAAATAGAGCTGAAATCAACAGACTATTAAGGGCTGATGAGGACAAGAAAAGGAGGGATGAATTGGAGGAAAGAAAAGCAAGAATGAAAGAGAAGGAGAGAGAGGGAAAAAAAGAGCAAGAGCAAGAAAAGGAAGAAGTAAGATTACAGGAAGAGGAAACGGAAAAACGAAAAATTCTGGCTGAAGAAGACAGGAAAAAAAGAGCTCATGCGGACAAGAAAATTAGAGATCAATTGGAGGAAAGGAAAGCAAGAATGAAACAGAACGTAAGACTTTTGGAGCAGCATACATCGAAACGAAGACCAATGGAAGAGAAAGAAAAGACAGATATAATAATGAATAAGGTGGCCGAAGAAAAAGAAAAGGAGATAGCAGGATTGGACGCCGAGGAATATAGGAAAACAAGAGCTGAAATAAACAGAAAGATAAGAGCTGAAGTGGATAAGAAAATAAAGGATGAGCTAGAGGAAAGAGAAAA
>NAOQ01000001.1:356692-370154 GCA_002751075.1 Ichthyophonus hoferi
TCAGAAAGAAAAGGAGATAGCAGGATTGGACGCCGAGGAATATAGGAAAACAAGAGCTGAAATAAACAGAAAGATAAGAGCTGAAGTGGATAAGAAAATAAAGGATGAGCTAGAGGAAAGAGAAAAAAAAATGAGAACACAAGTGAATATGGAAAAAATAGTAGATAATAAAGATGAAACAAAAGTAGACGCGAAAAGTCCAGTGCAGGACACACAGGTGGATGAATGTTACATATGCATGGACGATGAGGATACTACTATTAGGATGGAGGTAAGCCTATCACCTTTTTCTGTTTTCACTTACGATTTTCTACAAAGCAAACACATTCTCACATCTTTCTCGTCTTGCCTCTTTGTCCTGATTGGCTTTCTTCTTGTATATCTCCTAGTTAGGGTATCTTATTGGACTTTTGCTTGCTTTATTTTCTAATTATTGGAAGTGATGGGGATGGAGCCGGAGAAAAGTGTATGAGTTGAGATGTCGACCTGCCAACTCTAACTGTCCCTATTAAATACGTCTAGATATATATTGACTATTGACGTGGTCCTAATTACGATTATACTAAGATAAACCCATAACTATGTAAAAAAATATAGGTATATACAGGTATACATACACTTGTACTACCATGTACACTAGATCATGCTTATGGGAACTAGTTGACTTTGATTTACACGTCAACATACTATAGGGATACATCTTTTATAAGTGGTTCTGACTCCTTCCTGGCGCTAATGCTGCTCTCCTATTCCATTTTCATCTACAATAGATCAAACTAACATCTTACCCTTTCAGTGTGGTCACATAGTCCACCTGGAGTGTGCCAAATCCTTCATCGCATCATCTTGTGCTCGGGCTGGTGGCATTATCAATACCAATGCAGCCAGGTGTGGATACTGCCGTCGATGGATGTCCCATCCCACCCTGGTATGTGCATAATTACCATAATATGTATGAAAGTATGCTTATTGTTGTTGTGATTTATCAGTGTTGATTTTGATCTAAGAAAATTATTGAAAACACAACATATGGTTAAATGATGTGAATTCCCGGTGTTTGTTCTTATATAGATTCATTCCTTACTTTGACTGTCTTATTTATTTTCAATTGTTATTGATATTATCTCTGATCTGGACCTACTACATGATGTTCAAAATGCACTATTACTACTAAAGTCTCGGTAAGGGGTCCCATCGAGCCACCAGGTATTAATTTTTATGCATGATCTGGTAGTAGTACTTTCTCTTGCCTTTGTGCCCATGTTTGTATTCTGATGAAGAGTTGCTCATTAGGACGCCTCAGTATCTCCGTTAAGAAGTCTATATGACAAGATAGCTGTAATGGGCCTACATCAAAGTGCCTTGGAAGCTGGGCCAAACCAAAGGGTAGTCAGGAAACCTCTGGTGGCACGCCGTGAAAGATCCAATAGTGTAGATGTGGATGTGGATGAGGTTCTTAAAGACTTTGTCTACTACCTGTGTGCCAAGTGCAAAAATCCCTATTATGGCGGTCGCCGACAGTGCATTAATCACGCCGCTGTAGAGGTAAGCAGGTTATTTTGTTGATTTTTGTCTTATTTCTGGCTTATTTCTGGCTTAGATCTTTACAATAATCTGCTCAGTACTGTTATTATTTGGGTGTTGGTGCATGAAAGCATACGTTACGTATATTGTTACAAGCTTGCATTCAATATTTTTTTAGATAATAGGGCCGCTGATATAATGTACCAGCAATTGTACTTACTGACATTTGCCCGCGCATAGCTATATATATTCATGCATAAGCTACTAGTGTTACAGATCATAGGGGTTCGGTGGCTATTCATCTACATCATTGGCCTCATATAGAAACACTCGCTTAGATAGTCAGTCACCTATATATGCAATGATACTCAAATTGACCTACCACTTTTATATCCCAATATCCATACTTCACGTGCATAATTCTTCCCCTGTATCTCAACCAATCTGCCTTTAGTGTTTACCTGAAATTTATCACTAGTATTGTTTGCTTGTATTTTCCAGTAAGTACGGCTCAGTCAACTGACCTGTGAATAGCCCTATATTCATAAGTATGGGTGGTATGGTAAACTTGTTTTAAAACATAATTTACATGAGCAGCCCATCTAATATTTACATATACTCATTTCACAGAATGCAGTTGATGTAGCTAAAGATAGGGTATGTGCCATGTGTGCCGATGCCACCCATACCCGAGAATCCAAGTGCTCTAAAAAGGAGCATGGTGTCGGCTACATAGAGTATAAGTGTCGCTATTGTTGTAACGTTGCCACCTTTTTCTGCAGTGGTACCACACATTTCTGTGATTCTTGCCATACCAATTCAGGCTTCAATAAGTTGATCCCATGCCCTGGCCCTCCCCAATGTACCGGGCAACACCCGCCAAATGATGGTCAAGAATATTGCCTAGGGTGTGCACTATGTAGAGACCCTAGCACACACTGAGGCATCTAAGATAAAAGGATGAAATATATTATAGTGTATTATTAGTGACATTTTGAAAAGAGTTGTTGAAACATCATTTACTAACCCTCATGTTTGTCTCCCGAAATGCATATATGTGCATACATATATACACTCTTGCGTTGATTAATACTGTATGGCAAATCCTAATTGAATATTACCAAACAAAGCACACTAGGTACTTCATGTAAAACATCTTAACTACCACAGACTGGTGTTCCGGTTATGATTACTTCGAGAGAGGAAAAAAGAGCCAGGGCTATCCTTCTATATTAAAATGTCAAATCCTGTCACTACCTATATTATTACATATGGCTGTGCTATATGAAAATACTGCTGCAACACTTTAACAAATAAAAAATTGTATTCATAGAACCATAATCGATTATTTTAAGACTTTATAAAGTCTTGAGAGTCAATCTCCCAGTAATGTCTCGTGCATACACTATAATTGTACATACAGATCATAGGGGGTTCAGTGATTATTTATCTACATCATTGCAAATTCAATAAAAAAGAAAGCCATTTTACAATTTTACTTATTAAATCGGGAAATATGATAGATTTCGAAACAAGCTTTTGTGAATTAACAAAGCCCCAAAAAAGAATAGCGTATGGGTATCATGGCTTTGTACAATTTGTTTTGTATGTTCTCTTACTATAGTTGTTGTTGTCACTCCTGCTCAACAAACCTACGAGCCTTTTGGCGTAATGATTGGAAACAATGAAGATAATCACACATGTGGTTCTGGCCAGAAAGTCAGTTTCTAGTGCCAGGAATAGCGTTGCCCTATCTCATTAATGAAGTAATGAAGTATGCTTTATTTATTATAGCCATATATATTGTGACGCGTGTATACATTAATGCTTGATGGTGTGTATTCTCTATCAGTTTTTATTATATATAATTTATCACATTGTATATTTGTAAGTACTGTGCAATAATCAATTACATTATCTGGTTTATTATACTTAATCCTGTCATAAAATATTTTACTGTATTATATGATGGTGAATTATGCTACACTTTATTAGATTATAATATAAAGTTCATATTTAATACTTAATTTACATTTTCAATCCAATTAATACTGCTACTCTATTCTTTCCACAGACTCGGGCTACATTGACCCTGATTTACAAGACTGTCTGGAGCCCAAGACATTTAGCTGTGCTTACTAACACACTTTATCATGCAGAAGTATTTTCATCCAGCTAAGGATTAAGGTATATACTTTTGTTTTCTTATTTATAGATGTCTATGTACATTTTTACATACTTTATATTGACTAATTATTGGCTATAATATAGTGGTGATAGAAAATGAGATCTTGTATAAATACAAATTACTGTGTGATTGGCCAATTTTGATTCTATATATCTAGATCAAGGTAGATCTATTTCCGATTTTGTTCAAGAAGTGCGAAAATAGCTGGAGATAACTGATAATAAAGAGATTGTATTGTCTAAGCACGCAGATTCTGCACGTTGATTACAGCCTGTGTACTAATTATTTCACCAATGTTCAAAGTGATAGTCCACAATTATAAGCAAAGATTATAAGATAAAAGCTATATAGCCTTTATTCGGTATGACTAACAAATCAATAATCCTCAATCTGTCTTAAAACAGTGTCTTTTTAGACTTCTTAAACATAGCATTTTCTATATGAATACTTCAGAACTTAGCATTATATAATTAGACAATTATAACTACTGTTACTTTGCTTATGTTGTATATATAGCTCTGGCAACACACCTTAGCTGTATTCCTGACCACAGTGCACCCTTTCCCAACCAGTTCTGATCCATGCCTGTTTGCATTTCATGCCATGCCATACTTCCTTGCCATATGTGTCTAAGTGGATAACATGTCAATTGTTTCTGACAATGTTACTGCTACCCAAAGGTTAGTCAACAGTATGAAGAAACAATTTGAAAGCAAGGAAATAAAATTCCCAGCTGAATACTTGAGATATTAAATTTAGAAGGTTAATCAGGGGTCCATACACTTAACCCAGGAGGGATATATCAAGGAGCTGTTAAGGTCTTACAGCGTGGAAGATGTTAAATTAACCATGTTCCCAGTACTTGCAAATCATATGTCTGACCTAGGCAAAGGACAGAGAGTCAACCAAGGTGCGACATGAGAGTATGCCAAAAAGCAATAGGTTGCCTTCAATGGATATCTCAATTAATTAGGTCAGACATAGCCTTTGCAGTCAGTTACCTAGGACGTTTTGCATCTAGTTAATTTTAATTCCACTGAAAGATAGTACTATATTCAATAGCATATCTCAACACATTCCAGGACGTAGGACTGATATATCATAAATTTCCCTTAAGACTAAAGGCATATGTAGATGCAAACTTTGCAGGAGATAGGACTGCCAGCAAGTCAAAAATGTGATGTGTACTGTTTCTGAACAGCACACCAATGGCATCGTTTAGCAAGAAACAAGCAAGAACGGTATTGTCAAGCACAGAAGCTAAATATATTGCACCCAGTGTAGCTTTTCATGATTTTATGAACTTCTAATGTGTTAGGAAGTGCTGGTATTCAGATAAGTCCAGTGCCTGTCCATGAGAACAGCTAGTCAACAATTCAAATCTCAGAGAACAATGGAATCACCAGGAACACAAAATACATTTGTGTAAAGTACTACTACAGCAAGGAGGCCATTAGGAATGGGGATATTGACATCAAAACGATTTCAACTGATGACCAGAAAGCAGACATCCTCACCAAAGCTTTGGCCACTGCTCAATTCATGAATATTAGCCAGATTTTAACCTTAGATGAATAAGTAACATCCTCACCGGTACGTGGAGATGGAGTGGGAGTATTGAAGTACTTCAGCTCCTACCGGTGTTTGGCTAAATAATTCATGATATGTTTTTACAAAAATAATTATTTTATAAATAGTATTGAACCTCTAAAAGTTAAGATAATTTAAAGTTTTAATTGGTAATTAATAATTAAGCAGGAATTAATATTAATTAATTAATTACATGATGCCACTAATTGGAGTTAGTTAAGACTAGATGTTTAGTGCAGTCTAGAACGTAAATTTACTATGGTTTTACATCGTGTTGGTAATTGGCATTCAATCACATGTAGTGATAGAGAATACATACATGGTGCATAGCAACCATATTGATCCTTTGAATAATTATTGGACAATATGTTGTTGGCAATATGTTAGATATTAGTTAGGTTGAGTTTCTATTTGATAATATGTTTATCTCAAATGCTTATACATAGTCAATTATTATTGAATTGAGCCAACAACTATATAACTAGCAATCACAGACTTGGTCTGGATCCTGATTTCATAGTGTAACAATGAAGATAAGTACATTATATATGTCGGTTTACGTAGTAGTAATAACCATTTAAAGAAGAGAAAATCTATTAAGAAAATAATCAGACTTGGATTGGGTCGGATCTGTCAGGGTGATTCGTAGAGTCAGGGCCTCTTTATTTGTATGGGGTAAATTTTTCACCCCGTATTCGGTTTTGTGAATATTGATTTATGTCTTTTCAGTTGCATTTATTCTAATTCTAAGCCTTTTGCGAGTTTATAGTATTAACAAAGAAAGATGCCTTTTCAATATCAGTAGTACCTGTAGTTTGCGGGATGAATGCGTGTTCTTCATAGAGATATGCTAGTATATCTGGTTCTTTCTTCTTGTTGATGGACTTTCTGTCGTTCTTTTTTATAGTCTAGTTCTGTGAGTCTTGTAAAAAAATATGGTTGATTTATATCTCTAATCGGGCACCTGTCAATAGATTTGGTTGATTGATATTTCGTTGTAGCTAGACGTTTGTATGTCTAGAACCACGAATATTACTAGCACAGCTAGCGTTCTTTTGTACTTAAGGGCATCACTAGCGTAAAATTCAATCAAAGATACCTTGCATATCAATTATCTGAATTCATTCCTGATTAGTTCAGGATTTATTTCATTAATCCTATTTAATGTTTTCTACATTTTTGACTGTGTCTAATACACTTACTACGATAACGCCCCCATTTATTAGCTTATTGAATGTAGAAATTTGTAAGTAATAATAATAATATAAATATGGTATAGTTTATGCATTGCTTGAGTATCGTACAAGCAACTATTCCTATCACACTTGGTGCTCTAGAATCGTAAGAACATTGAGAAGTATTCAATCAAATTGTTTAATCAGAAATCCTTGATTGCGATTTCCGATCAGAAATTCTGGTCATAACAAAATCCAAGTCATTCAGTGCCGAGAATCAAACGTAAAACTATTACGGAAACAGCAAGCACATCGGGATCTGCACGAAAGAAAAAGCAATGCGTCCAGCTCTCTTCTGACACAAGTGACGAGGATATTTCAAGAATCAACTTAAGGATTTTAACATAACTGTAAGCTCCAAATCAAGTGAAGTTGAAGAGGGGCATCACATGTATGTGGACAGTGATGCATAGTCTACAATTAGCAGTGAAAATTCTGACAAATAATAAGTAGGAAGTAGATAAAGCACAAAGCACATAAAGAGAAAGTAATGGAGTAGAAAGATATCAGAATATTCACTGCTGATTGTAGACTCTGTAACTGTTCATGAACATGTGATGTCCCTTTTTAACTTCACTTGATTTGGGACTTGTAATTATGTCAAAGTCCTTTAGGGAATTTCTTGATATTTCCTTATCATTTGTGTAAGAGGAGAACTGGATGCATGGCATTTTCTTTCCTATGGATCCTAATTCTGTTGCTGTTTCAGTCGTAGTTTTCTGTTTGATCCTAGACACTGAATGAATGCATTTTCTCTTCTTTTAATGATTATTACTACTAATTAAACGGACATGTAAAATGTACTTAACTTTATTGTTTCACTATGAAATCAGGATCCAGACTAAGGCTGCGATTGCAGGTTGTATAGTTCTTGGTTCATGGCAATAGCTGTTGACCATGTGATCAGCATTTGAGATAAACATATTATTGAATAGGAGGAACTCAACGTAACTGCTAAATAACATAGTCAGCAGCATATTGTCCGATGATTATTCAAAAGATTATTCTGGATGCTATGTATCACATATGTATCATCAATCGCTATGTACGAGTTAATGCCAATGACCAACGCTATTTAAAACTTTGGTAAATTTACGTTCTAGACTGCACTAAACATCTAGTCCTAATTAACTACAATTAGTGGCATCATGATCATTAATGGCTAACTCTTAATTACCGATTGAAACCTCGTTCTAAACGCCTTCTTTAACATTTAGAGATTCAATACTACATAAACAGTAAGTATTTTTGTGCAATATATGAAGTATTCAGTTAAGAACTAGTAGGGGCTGAAGCACTTAAATAATACTTAATACATTTCTTCTTCTATCTGCCTTTAATAACATTTTCTTGGTTGACAGACCCCATATCTTCCATCACCTAATAACTATTACCTATACTATACATCATTATTTTCCGTTTGTCTCTGCTTACAAGGACAATTGTGGAGGCGTGGAGGGCTATAAATTTAATAGTTCAACATGGTTATATATAATGTATTACTTTGTTAATTATCTCCTAGTTGGCAAGAGAGGGGTGATCTATCTCCTAGACATGCTAGATGTTTTAGTGTTAGAGCACTTGATCCTCTCGCCCTCCCATAAACTTTACTAGAGAAGTGCAAATTTTATCTGAAAGGTAGCTGCACGATGGAGAACCAACCAATGTCACTGTCTCTTCAGACAATCAAGGGGTGAGAAGTCAGTGGGCATATACAGCCATCCATGCATTATAATATAGGGGTACGCAACACATTTTTCAGATAATAAAGATAAAAGCAAATATATTATTATTTTATAAAATGAAAGTAATGCTCTATGGATTAACTGATTTTAAAACCCAATTGCTCGGATGATATATCCTGATAAGTTCCCTACCAATAGAGGTATCTAGATAACTAACCTACACCATAGTTTACCTCCAAGCCTCGATGTGAGTGAACATTCAGATTATAATGGATGACAAGGCCTGTAACTGCTGTTTACCTTGACTACCTAGGGCAACCTGCGTTCTAAAATATTCACAACTGCAAATGATAAAAGCAGAGTATTTCCTTTCTAAAATCATTGGCATTTTTTCAGCTTTTCTAGAAAAAAATAAATGAGCATTAACAGGTTTCATTTTTAAACATTCACACAATAGGTCCTAGTACAATGGTTTAATGAAAACACCAAATCTAAGGCTTCTAGACAACTAAACATCACCTCAAATTTAGAGCATATTTGATATACTATGTAATTAACATATTTATTTACAATTGACCACAATCGGCGACCAAGACCTTCTGAGAAGTCTGGCCGGACTGAGAGCCGTAAGACTCAATCTTCTTGACAACATCGAGACCCTCGATAACCTTGCCAAAGACGACGTGCTTGCCGTCTAACCAAGAAGTCTTAGCGGTGCAGATGAAGAACTGAGAACCGTTGGTGTTGGGGCCAGCGTTGGCCATGGACAAGATACCGGGACCAGTGTGCTTAAGGATGAAGTTCTCATCCTGGAACTTGTTACCGTAGATGGACTTTCCACCAGTGCCGTTGTGGTTGGTGAAGTCACCACCCTGGCACATGAAGTTGGGGATAACGCTGCATTGTTGAAATGGGTAAGCCTACCAACTATTATTGGAGCAAATAGGAAAGGAATAAACCCTTAAAAATACCTTTTAACAAAGTGCATGACTAACCAACTATAACCAAATACCAAAAAACCAATAAAAAAAATCGAAAAAATTCTCTATTAAAAAAGGATACAGAAACTGACAGTTGAATACAAAAAATGAATAATATATGTATAAGATGCAAAGATACAAAAAGGTCTGGGAAATAGGGAAAGAGTGAAATAGAAAGGGCCAAAAGTAAAAGAAAAAAATAAAAACGAACGCAAACAGTAAGTCACTGTTATACTGAACAATAAACAGCATGACAGCCATACGCAGGTACTAGTAAGGTGAAAAGTGCAATTATGTAATAAGTGAGCCTTGCTCCACCAAAAAAGAGAAAAAAAAGAAGAAAAAAAAGTTAATATCTTAACAGCATAAAAAATAAAGACAAAGTCTGTAAATAAGGCAAAACAAACATACCGGTGGAAGCTAGAGTTTTTGAAACCGAAACCGTTCTCACCAGTGCACAGAGCACGGAAGTTCTCGGCAGTCTTGGGAACGACAGCAGCGTTCAACTGTGAAAGGTAAGACAAAACCAGTCAGAATCCAACTACATTAACAAGACTGGCTACTTATGTTAAGAATGCTTTTAAAAATATGTTCAGCCAAGAAACAGAGGCTGTAATCCTAAAGGCTTATAGCTCAGCGACTATCATATTTTCGAATGCAGCTATTGTTAGCAACTCACAGGAAAACATTGCAATACAATTATGTCCATAAACAAACCGACAACACCGATAGAAAAGGAGTTCTAACCTCCATGACAATGCGGCCGACGGGGGCACCGCCAACGGTCATATCGAAAAAAACTTTAGGGTCAGACATCATCAATTTCAGAGTTCGAGACTGAAAGTTGTTTACGACATGTGTCAGCTTTTGTATTTGGTAATGAGTCGGGAAACTTATCAAAACCGAGTCGCCTGCACATTTTTTAATATTTACGTGACATTTTGCTGTTAGCAATTAGCTAATTATGTTTATTCGTTAATAAAATTTGTAAACGTAATATATGCAAGATCCTATTTGTAGAAACACTTTAAATTTTAAAGATTGTACAGGCTGACAATAGACATTTTTTTTCTAAACATCCATTGGTTGCTTGAGTATTGTCATTAGTTCTAATTATCTATTAATACAGACTCTTTTGATTTATGTAAAGGCTATATTTGTTTTTATAAATAATAATATATATATATATTATTATTTTTTATAAAATAATCTTCTTATAAACATCATCCTATGTTTTCCAAGTAACTCCACAATAATCCTCACCCGTACATTATGAATATTGGATAAATGTCACATTAAGGTATGCACAGGTTTGATGTATCTAAATTTGGTTAAATTCTTTAAAGCTATTCCTAGGTTCAAATTGTTACCAAATTTTATTCGATTCAAAGGAGAATTGCATATTATAACACACATTTATAGGTAATAATAATTGAATATTTTCAAAAATTAAAATTAAAATTAACAAATTTTAAAAGTACATTTTGCTAAATAAATTCCTTTTATGGTTACAATACTAAAATTCCTAATTGAAATTTGAAGTGATTTTTTGAAAGTTGGAGGGGGTCTGGATGTTAATTTTCCATTTATCATAATACTATAGCTACTACCAATGCATTGTATATACCTTTCAAATCCTTTACAATCAATACCCGGGATAAAAACATACACGTACGGCTAAAATACACGGCCAAACTAACTTGAAATTTTTGGTACGTTAAATTGTTTTTTTTTATATAATAAATAACGTATTTTAAGTGGAAAAATATTAGCAGCTAATTTTAACATTATAACCTTATATCGAATCAATGTTGTTATAAGATAATCCGGACAATTTGAAATATCCGAATCGGACCTTGCTTAACTTTTACGCACATAAACCCCTGCACTTAATTTTCACTGGTGTGTTGATTAAATGATTTTCTTCAAAGGAATCCCTAATAATTTTCAGGAAATATTTTGATCAAAAATGTTATTCCTACATAATCGCAAGGTTGATTATCCCAGATTTTATTTCATTACTTGACGACTTTACCTACACTATTTGTTTCTGATATATAAATATGCAGAATCCCGATTAATTTTCAAGAAAGATTGAGATGGGGGTCGTCTGAAGAGTAGTATATCATACTTTTTTTGGGATTTTTCGAAATAACCCCGGATAAAGAAGATAAAGAACTGTTGACAGATATTTTTCGGAGTTAGTGCAAGAAGTTTATGTGTACCTTAGGGATATTAATATACATAGAGAGTTTGTGGCTTTTAAAAAATATTAAATTAGCAAACCTCAACCTTGTATTTTAAAAAACTGCATCACGATATTCTATCATCTTTCGCCACGCCATATATTAACAGATATCAGATGATAAGGACATTCCGGATTGTTCATGTTCATCGTCTTAAGAATTTTGTTGAAAACATCCAATCACATTGTATTAAACAGTTAGATATATGGTTTCAGCTGTAGGGGCGAGTCAAAGTTGTTTTCCCCATTTGTTTGAAGTTTTGTGGCAGATTTTCTTCATTAGTTATTTTATTTTATACGGGTAACCAATTGGAATGGTTGTAGCTATTTCAATCTTCATTACTGTTTTAATAAAATTCAGCAAATAAACAATAATGAGGTCTTTTCCCTGTGCTAATTCATGTTGATAGCGAACGTATTTTGTCCGCAGAAATTAAAGTGAAACTTTAAAAAGCACCGGGTACAAATATTTTGTAATGTACTTTAGCTTGCAACTGAATACTAGGCATTTTAAATAGTCATTCATTATTGCCAAGTATGTATTTCGCCCTATTTTGTCAAAATTCTTGAGTCAGTGTAGTGTAGAAACAAGGTTAATTTGAGTCAAACTTCAATCTGCTTCAGGAGCTACTCATGTACTAAATAGTAGCCTTAATTCTTTGATTACATATTTTGAGTTCAGATAACACATTGCTTAGGCATCTTGCTTAAGACAAGTCCCGCAAACTTGTTTAAAAATAAAAGTATATCTTAGCATACTTTGTACGCCGTGTATGCAACTAGATATGATAAAATATTCTTTAATTCGGTATTCTCCTCTTCTAAACAAATATAGGTCACAGGAACGCTCGTGTCTCTACTTATTATTCCCAGTAATTTATTATTTGTTAAACAATACCATAATAGATAGATATATACTTCCTTTATACAACACTCAATTGGTAACCCCAAAGCCTGTGGAAAAGTCACTAGAACTACCACAGATTGCTATAACTTGCAATGCATTCATTGTGAACAAGCACATCATACATTAGGTCAAATTTGAGAGAAAATAACTTAGTTATGCAATATTATAGCATTAGCTTAGTAATACGTGATGAATGCTTCTTTCTTTACATTTCAATCTGTATATTATTTTATTTTATGTTTTTAATAAAGTTGGATTTATAAACCAGAGATTAGTATTCAATATGCTAGAGCAGTGCAGGAGTCATATTCCTATTTGTCTATAGTAAAATTACAAAATAGATAATGTGTCTATAACGATTGGAATGCTTTTCTACAAAAACAACGAATTCATATAGTAGAATTCACAGCAATAAGCAATATACGATAATAGCAAGTATCTATCATTACAAATAATAGTTCAGTCGATGTCTCACTAACAATTCAACCAATTCAATCACAAATTACATATGTGAATTCATTTTCAATTGATGGTAGTTGAAATGGCACTTCTAAAAAAACCAAATCAATAGTTACAATGAGTATCTACAGATTATTTCTACTCAAATGAAGATGGAATGTGTTCTAAAAATCTTTATGCTATTCATGTGTAGACTTTATTCTGGCTAGTTATCATACAATTTAGTTTTGTAATTTACAAATGAAGCTGCCACTACAAAGCCTTTTAGTCCCACTATACGCCAGAAAATTTTACTATTTAATACGAATATCATGGGAACACATATCATCCAGATTTTTTACATTGATGAAAATTATTTAAAGCTTGCCCATCTTTATGAAAACCATGATTAAATTTTGAGTTAGTATCCAAGTTCAGGTTTAAATTCCAAAAAACAAAAAATAAGAATTGGTACCACCAACTCTTTAGAGCCAATATCACTGGACTGTTCTTCAAAAGAATTGAAATCTTAGACGAAGATTTATTAAAACAATAGCACAGCAATCATTGGTTACCTGTACATTCATTAATTCATTCTCTCCAAATAACAAATTAAAATGACATTAAAGTACACAAAAGAAGACACTCCCCCGCCTGGGGTCGAACCAGG